>JBBBDQ010001027.1:2815000-2832500 GCA_037127315.1 Ascarosepion bandense
ATATATATACTATGCTGTAGTCATCCGCAGGCAGTTCTGTTTCGCTGTATTACAGCTCATCAGTCAATACGGCTTAGACTCCGGTCGATATATATATATACGGATGACAATATATATATATATATATATATATATATATATATATATATAAGTCTTTTACTGAGCGCCCCACGCCAATTTGGTCGGGTTTCAATCCTGGGTAAAAAGCAATAGGCTGTCTAACCATACTGATGACTGTGATACAGCGAAACAGATCTGTCTGCGGATGACTATATATATATATATATATATATATATAGGAGAGTATTGTAATTCGGTTGAAGCATTGTGTATAGAAGGTGTATGCGTAGGTATTAGAAGGCTATCACAATGCGTTCAGTATATATATATATGAAAAAGGTCAGGAACGCTGATATATATTTTGTTTGGATACAATAGCAGCACTCTCAATAATATCACGTTTAAGTTATTTTTCTTTAAATAATGTGACTTTCTTTCAATATTTGTGACATTTTTTAAGAAGTGCGACATTTTTTTCGATCGAAAAATGCATTTGATAGACACTTGCGCAGAAGGTCTTTATTCGTGTACATTGATAGTCATTAGAATCTTCCGTAATTTACCTTGAATTTCAGTGAAGCTGTTTTTATTTATAATCTTTTTTTTTTTTTTTCATCTTTAAACTTCTTCATCACAGATTTTTTTTTCTTTTTTACGACGTTGGATTTATTTTCAAATATTCCTTGCTGATTTCAATTACGAACTTTGTACACATTCTAATGCACGTGATGTGAGTTTGCTCATTATTTAAAAAAAAATTCGCTAATTGAAAACTGTCTCGGGCTAATTGAAACTTCCTATTAATTACAAATTTAAATGAAATTGCGTTTTGTTAAATTTGATATCGTGTTAATCGAAGGATAATTTGATAAGAACCAACGAGAAAACCAGAGGATTGAAGACTTGGAGAATTTAACATTATAGAACCGAAAGAAAGGAAAGCTGTGAAAATTTAACACTCACAGAACAATCGAATGTAAGATGAGCAGAAGAAATGAGGGCGAGAGAAAAATCTAAAGCAACGGTCGGCAACCCCCGGCCCGTGGGCCACATCCGGTCCTCAAGTGAATCTTGTCCGGCCCACTACCTTACTCTGGACACGATATAAATATAGGTAAACCAAACCAAAATGACAGTTGATAATCTAAATATATTGCGTCGAAATATAAAAATTTATTTCTTTTTAACAGGTGAATGTGATTTACTTTTATTTTTTATTTGTAGGGTTCGCCAAACTTAGCCGTCACTTTCACTTATTCTGTGAAATTGCTTTGGTGAGCGGTCACTTTTAAATGAATATAAAATAGTGTTTTCAACCTATTTCAATGGAATTTTCTGTTCAATACTGATTCATGAAATGTAATATTTTTTTAACAAAATTCCTGTCAGATATTAAATTATATTGAATCCTTGCTTTCTTCAAACACAGAAATTTTATTCACATATTTAGTAACATGGTTCGTCTCCATGACACTGGAGTCATAGCTATTTGGACCTTCTCCATGATTCTACATAGCTTTTTGGCCCTCATTCTTCAAAAGGATGTAATCTTTTTTTTAACAAGCTTCTTGTCAGATATTAACTTATCTTGAATCCTTGCCTTCTTCAAACACATAGAAAATTTATTCACATAATTAACAACATGGTTCTTCTCCATGACACTGGAGCCATATGTGTTTGGCCCTTCTCCATGATTTTACATAGCTTTTTGGCCCTCATTCTTTAAAAGGTTGCCGACCCCTGATCTAAAGGATAAATTTTCAGCTTTAGCATGTATGGGATTGCTATTTACTTAGATTGATAAACGTAGCTTCCCTCTTTTAATTTTTACAAATAATCTCATGGCAACTGCTATGGCGATCTATACTCCTTGTTGCCCGACTAAAGAAATTTATGTTTCCATCTAAGTCCCTTCGTTTTGCTGTTAAAACAGGTAAATGCAACTCCGACTTCTACTTTAACAGTTTCTTTTCTTGCACTTTTCGCTAGTGGAACTCCTTATCCGTTAACTTGCTTCCCTTATAACTACAATCCCCAAAAATATATGCGCAACGTCTATCTATATCTTCTGTCTTTTTGAATCCCTTTCATCTTTTGTCCTTTCCTGAATGTTGCCTATGTTCAGTTATTTATCTTACTTTTACTCCGCCCAGTTCGAATTCCAGTTGAATTCCTTGCATTCACTTACACACAAATACCCTCTTCCCTCCAGTTATGGGTTAAATAATAGGACAGATTGGGTTCTATAGCCTTGGTCGGCAACCAGTCTACCGCAGAAAGCAATGGCTACCTACTGCGGGATAATCTGCTGCTCAGTCAGTCATGTCTCTTTCGAGACATGATCGCCCAAGCGTGTATCACGTATGGCACTTAACTGACTGACTGAATATAATAGTTGGAAACATGATTAAGGCTTCTACTGGGCATAAAGTGGGAGATCAGTTTTATATTGTTATGAAGTAATAAACTGAACCCCCACTACTTACTACTTAATAATATAACACATCTTTCTCCTCCTCTAGCTATGAGTCAATTAACAGGACAGATTAGTTTCTATAGCCTTGGCTCGCAACCCGTCTACCGCAGAAAGCAATGGCAACCTAGTGCGGGATAATTATCTGCCCAGTCAGTCATGTCTCTTTCGAGACATGATCGCCTAAGCGTGTATCACGTATGGCACTTAACTGACTGACTAAATATAATAATTGGAAACATGATTAAGGCTTCTACTGAGAATAAAATGGGGGATCAGTTTCATATTGTTATGAAGTAATAAACTGATCCCCCACTAATTACTACTTAATAATATAATACATCTCTTCCCCCACTAGCCATGAGTCCAATAATTGGAGATATTGGGTTCTATAGCCTTGGATGGCAACCAGTCTGCCGCAAAAAGTAATGGTAACCTACTGCGGGATAATCTTCTGCCCAGTCAGTCATGTCTCTTTTGAGACATGATCGCCCAAGCGTGTATAACGTATGGCCCTTTAACTGACTGAATGAATTATTAAGAGAAGCCAACTTTTGTTAATAAGCTCAACCAACCCAATACCAAGGGATAGATTTTTTTCTAGTCATAGTTGGCTGAATTCGTAAGATCCATTAATGAATGCTATTTAGCAATTCACTTGTCACGAGTTTGACATAACTTCTTCTCGGTTCAACCTACAGGTAATCCCGCTTCTCGTCATCACTTTGTTAGTACAAAAGTACCGCGTTTTTCACACGTCTTTTTTTATTCATTTTTTTCTTCCATCTTGAACAACTGCGTTGAGAGGGTACGATTCCGCCAAATGAACAGACGAAATAAGCTGGACTCACTGATTTCTAACATCACCATTTCCCGACTTCATAAAAACGACAAAATCAGACGAACTTCCGCATGACAAGAGATGAGACAAACCAATCAGAGATAACAAGCAAATCCAATATGGAGACACACTCAATTTCATTCCCTTTATCATTTAAAATGGCTTGCCTCTAATCGTCTGCTACGAATGACTTTTATTGTTCTTGGTTGGAGAATGAAAGCTCGGATCAATTATTTTGTAACGATCCGACTCGTCTGCAATTGTGATTAAGATTAACATAGAAATACACTGTAAATTCTGCTGTTGGGTGAAGAGGAACTTTATTCCCTGGCGTCGGCTAACCGTTTGGTTTCAGTGTCTCCGCCATCACGAACAGATAACGCGAACAATCGGTGGAGGAAGTAATCCTGTTTGAAGGTAGCCAGAAGTGAGACAAATTGCCCGAGTTACTGACATTGATAACGCGAATATGTAACCCGCAGAAAATGATTTTTCGTTTTACAGTAAAAAAAAAAATAAAATAAAATAACAAAAAAAAAAAACCCTGCATAATCAAGGTCTTCTCTATTCTTTCAAACGTTGCGAAAATATGATTTTGATAAAAAAAAACGTAGTCCTGATGTCATTCATTTACTGAAGATTTTTTTTGGTCATATCCTATGTGTCATTGACAGAAGGAAAAAAAGTATAGGTTTTATAAATTTTTTTTTAAACATTTCACCACAAGCAAAGCAGTCTCACCGCTGTTAGTGCGCAGGGTGTTACATAGGATAAAAGTGATGAGAGGGACCGGTTATAGGGGGTGTCAGGAAGTGGGTAAGAAAAGGATGAAATTGGAGTGGACGGAGAAAAGACCATGAGAGAAAGAATGCGAATCAGAGAGATAGGAGATGACTATTGACCTTACATTTAAATTCTTGGAGATTGTAGCTGTCGGGGAAGCAAGTATACGGAAGGGAATTCCACAGGCGGGAAGTGCGAGAGAAAGGATGCGAGTTAGTGAAATAGGCGATGACTATTGACCTTACTTTTAAATTCTTGGAGATTGTAGCTGTCGGGGAAGCAAGTATACGGAAGGGAATTCCACAGGCGGGAAGTGCGAGAGAAAGGATGCGAGTTAGTGAAATAGGCGATGACTATTGACCTTACTTTTAAATTCTTGGAGATTGTAGCTGTCGGGGAAGCAAGTATACGGAAGGGAATTCCACAGGCGGGAAGTGCGAGAGAAAGGATGCGAGTTAGTGAGATAGGAGATGACTATTGACCTTACTTTTAAATTCTTGGAGATTGTAGCTGTCGGGGAAGCAAGTATACGGAAGGGAATTCCACAGGTGGGAAGTGCGAGAGAAAGGATGCGAGTTAGTGAGATAGGAGAAGACTATTGACCTTACTTTTAAATTCTTGGAGATTGTAGCTGTCGGGGAAGCAAGTATACGGAAGGGAATTCCACAGGCGGGAAGTGCGAGAGAAAAGATGCGAGTTAGTGAGATAGGAGAAGACTATTGACCTTACTTTTAAATTCTTGGAGATTGTAGCTGTCGGGGAAGCAAGTATACGGAAGGGAATTCCACAGGCGGGAAGTGCGAGAGAAAGGATGCGAGTTAGTGAGATAGGAGAAGACTATTGACCTTACTTTTAAATTCTTGGAGATTGTAGCTGTCGGGGAAGCAAGTATACGGAAGGGAATTCCACAGGCGGGAAGTGCGAGAGAAAGGATGCGAGTTAGTGAGATAGGAGAAGACTATTGACCTTACTTTTAAATTCTTGGAGATTGTAGCTGTCGGGGAAGCAAGTATACGGAAGGGAATTCCACAGACGGGAAGTGCGAGAGAAAGGATGCGAGTTAGTGAGATAGGAGAAGACTATTGACCTTACTTTTAAATTCTTGGAGATTGCAGCTGTCGAAGCAAGTATACGAGAGAATTCCACAGGCAGGGAAGGCTGAGAAAAGGATGCGAGTTAGTGAGATAGGAGAAGACTATTGACATAGCACCCAAATTCTTGGAAGTTACACAGCTGTCAGGAAGCAAGTATACGGAAGGGGAATTCCACAGACAGGAAGTGCATGAGAGAAAGGATGGAAGAGTTGGTAGAGATAGGAGAAGACCTTGACCTTATTGCAAGTGTGGAATTGTGGCTGTCAGGGGGCTGTAAGTATATGAAGAAATTCTGAACCAGAGAGGCCTGAGAAAGGATACAGTTGGTGAGATGAGGAGGAAAGACTATTGACCTTACTTTTAAATTCTTGGAGATTGTAGCTGTCAGGGAAGCAAGCTATGCAGAGGAATTCCACAGGCAGGAGATTGCGAGAGAAAGGATGCGAGTTGGTGAGATAGGAAAGACTATTGACCTTACTTTTAAATTCTTGGAGATTGTAGCTGTCAGAGAGCTTGAAACTATACGGAAGGGAATTCCACAGACAGGAAGGTGCGAGAGAAAAGGATGCAGTTAGTGAGATAGGAGAAGACTATTGACCTTACTTTTAAATTCTTGGAGATTTGGCTGTCGGGAAGCAAGTATACGGAAGAGAATTCCCCCCAGAGCAGAAGTGCGAAAGAAATGCGAGTTAGTGAGATAGGAAGACTGTGTTGCCACTTTTAAATTCTTGGGGTGTAGCTGTCAGGGAAGCAGAGTATACGGAAGGGAATACAGACAGGAAGTGCGAGAGAAAGGATGCGAGTTGATGAGATAGGAAGACTATTGACCTTGCTTTTAAATTCTTATGAAGTTAGCTGTCAGGGGGCTAAGTATACGGAAGAATTCCACAGGCGGAAAGTGCAGAGAAGGGATGGGAGGGTGGTGAGATGAGAGGGATACAATGGCCTTACTTTTAGTTCTTGGAAGATTAGCTGTCAGGGAAGCAAAAATATGCAGAGGAATTCCACAGGCGGGAAGTGCAGAAAAAGAAAAAAGGATGCAGTTAGTGAGATGAGGAGAGAGGCCTTGACATACCTTTTAAATTCTTGGAAGTTGTGGCTGGCTAGAAGAGGAAACAGAGCCTTCCCGGAAGAATTCCACTGAGTGCCAGGAAGTGCAGAGAAAGGATGCGAGGTTGGTGAGATGAGAAGAAGACTATTGACCTTGCTTTGAATTCTTGGAGATTGTGGCTATTCAGGGAAGCAAGAACATGCTGAAGGAATTCCCCAGGCAGGAGGTGAGAAAAGATGTGAGTTAGTGAGATGAGGAAGACTATTGACCTTGCTTTTAAATTCTTGGAGATTGTGGCTGTCAGAGAAGAGGAAGCAAGTATGCAAGGAAGGGAATTCCACAGGTGGGAGGTGCGAGGAGAAAGGATGCGAGTTAGTGAGATAGGAGAAGACTATTGACCTTGCTTTAAATTCTTGGGGTGTGGCTGTCGGGGAAGCAAGTATACGGAAGGGAATTCCACAGGCGGGAAGTGCGAAGAAAGGATGCGAGTTGGTGAGATGGGAGAAGAGACTGTTAAGCCTTACTTTTAAATTCTTGGGGTGCTTTATCGGGGAAGCAAGTATGCGGAAGGGAATTCCACAGGCGGAAGTGCGAGAGAAAGAATGCGAGTTGAAATGAAGATAGGAGAAGACTATTGACCACTTTTAAATTCTTGGGGTGTAGCTGTCAGGGAAGCAAGTATACAGGAAGGGAATTCCACAGACGGGAAGTGCGAGAAAGAATGCGAGTTGTGAGATAGGCGATGACTATTGACCTTACTTTTAAATTCTTGGAGATTGTAGCTGTCGGGGAAGCAAGTATACGGAAGGGAATTCCACAGACGGGAAGTGCAAGAGAAAGGATGCGAGTTAGTGAGATAGGAGAAGACTATTGACCTTACTTTTAAATTCTTGGAGATTGTAGCTGTCGGGGAAGCAAGTATACGGAAGGGAATTCCACAGACGGGAAGTGCGAGAGAAAGGATGCGAGTTAGTGAGATAGGAGAAGACTATTGACCTGACTTTTAAATTCTTGGAGATTGTAGCTGTCGGGGAAGCAAGTATACGGAAGGGAATTCCACAGACGGGAAGTGCGAGAGAAAGGATGCGAGTTAGTGAGATAGGAGAAGACTATTGACCTTACTTTTAAATTCTTGGAGATTGTAGCTGTCGGGGAAGCAAGTATACGGAAGGGAATTCCACAGACGGGAAGTGCGAGAGAAAGGATGCGAGTTAGTGAGATAGGAGAAGACTATTGACCTTACTTTTAAATTCTTGGAGATTGCAGCTGTCGGGGAAGCAAGTATACGGAAGGGAATTCCACAGGCAGGAAGTGCGAGAGAAAGGATGCGAGTTAGTGAGATAGGAGAAGACTATTGACTGTACTTTTAAATTCTTGGAATTGTAGCTGTCCGGGGAAGCAAGTATACGGAAGGGAATTCCACAGACGGGAAGTGCGGGAAAGGATGCGAGTTAGTGAGATAGGAGAAGACTATTGACCTTACTTTTAAATTCTTGGAGATTGTAGCTGTCGGGAAGCAAGTATACGGAAGGGAATTCCACAGACGGGAAGTGCCGAGAGAAAGGATGCGAGTTAATGAAATGGGAAAGCTATTGACCTTACTTTTAAATTCTTGGAGATTGTAGCTGTCGGGGAAGTAAGTATGGAAGGGAATTCCACAGGCGGGAAGTGCGAGAGAAAGGATGCGAGTTAGTGAGATAGGAGAAGACTGTTGACCTTACTTTTAAATTCTTGGAATTGTAGCTGTCGGGGAAGCAAGTATACGGAAAGGAATTCCACAGACGGGAAGTGCGAGAGAAAGGATGCGAGTTAGTGAGATAGGAGAAGACTATTGACCTTACTTTTAAATTCTTGGAGAGATTGTAGCTGTCGGGAAGCAAGTATACGGAAGGGAATTCCACAGGCGGGAAGTGCGAGAGAAAGGATGCGAGTTAGTGAGATAGGAGAAGACTATTGACCTTGCTTTTAAATTCTTGGAGATTGTAGCTGTCGGGGAAGCAAGTATACGAGAAGGGAATTCCACAGACGGGAAGTGCGAGAGAAAGGATGCGAGTTAGTGAGATAGGAGAAGACTATTGACCTTGCTTTTAAATTCTTGGAGATTGTAGCTGTCGGGGAAGCAAGTATACGGAAGGAATTCCACAGGCGGGAAGTGCGAGAGAAAGGATGCGAGTTAGTGAGATAGGGAGAAGACTATTGACCTTACTTTTAAATTCTTGGAATTGTAGCTGTCGGGGAAGCAAGTATACGGAAGGGAATTCCGGGCGGGAAGTGCGAGAGAAAGGATGCGAGTTAGTGAGATAGGAGAAGACTATTGACCTTACTTTTAAATTCTTGGAATTCAGCAGCTGTCAGGGAAGCAAGTATACGGAGAGAATTCCACAGACGGGAAGTGCGAGAGAAAGGATGCGAGTTAGTGAGATAGGAGAAGACTATTGACCTTACTTTTAAATTCTTGGAGATTGTAACTGTCGGGGAAGCAAGTATACGGAGAATTCCACAGACGGGAAGTGCGAGAGAAAGGATGCGAGGTTAGTGAGATAGGCGATGACTATTGACCTTACTTTTAAATTCTTGGAGATTGTAGCTGTCGGGGAAGCAAGTATACGGAAGGGAATTCCACAGGCGGGAAGTGCGAGAGAAGGAATGCGAGTTAGTGAGATAGGAGAAGACTATTGACCTTACTTTTTAAATTCTTGGAGATTGTAGCTGTCGGGGAAGCAAGTATACGGAAGGGAATTCCACAGGCGGGAAGTGCGAGAGAAAGGATGCGAGTTAGTGAGATAGGAGAAGACTATTGACCTTACTTTAAATTCTTGGAGATTGTAGCTGTCGGGGAAGCAAGTATACGGAAGGGGAATTCCACAGACAGGAAGTGCGAGAGAAAGGATGCGAGTTAGTGAAATAGGCGATGACTATTGACCTTACTTTTAAATTCTTGGAGATTGTAGCTGTCGGGAAGCAAGTATACGGAAGGAATTCCACAGGCGGGAAGTGCGAGAGAAAGGATGCGAGTTAGTGAGATAGGAGAAGACTATTGACCTTACTTTTAAATTCTTGGAGATTGTAGCTGTCGGGGAAGCAAGTATACGGAAGGGAATTCCACAGGCGGGAAGTGCGAGAGAAAGGATGCGAGTTAGTGAGATAGGAGAAGACTATTGACCTTACTTTTAAATTCTTGGAGATTGTAGCTGTCGGGGAAGCAAGTATACGGAAGGGGAATTCCACAGGCAGGAAGTGCGAGAGAAAAGGATGCGAGTTAGTGAGATAGGAGAAGACTATTGACCTTACATTTAAATTCTTGGAGATTGTAGCTGTCGGGGAAGCAAGTATACGGAAGGGAATTCCACAGGCGGGAAGTGCGAGAGAAAGGATGCGAGTTAGTGAGATAGGAGAAGACTATTGACCTTACTTTTAAATTCTTGGAGATTGTAGCTGTCGGGGAAGCAAGTATACGGAAGGGAATTCCACAGACGGGAAGTGCGAGAGAAAGGATGCGAGTTAGTGAGATAGGCGATGACTATTGACCTTACTTTTAAATTCTTGGAGATTGTAGCTGTCGGGGAAGCAAGTATACGGAAGGGAATTCCACAGACGGGAAGTGCGAGAGAAAGGATGCGAGTTAGTGAGATAGGCGATGACTATTGACCTTACTTTTAAATTCTTGGAGATTGTAGCTGTCGGGGAAGCAAGTATACGGAAGGGAATTCCATAGGCGGGAAGTGCGAGAGAAAGGATGCGAGTTAGTGAGATAGGCGATGACTATTGACCTTACTTTTAAATTCTTGGAGATTGTAGCTGTCGGGGAAGCAAGTATACGGAAGGGAATTCCACAGGCGGGAAGTGCGAGAGAAAGGATGCGAGTTAGTGAGATAGGAGAAGACTATTGACCTTACTTTTAAATTCTTGGAGATTGTAACTGTCAGGAAAGCAAGTATACGGAAGAGAATTTCACAGGCGGGAAGTGCAAGCAAAGAAGCTGCATGAGTAGAAGTTGCGGTTATATTTTATTGGTTTTGCTGTAAAAGGCTGGCGACTTTTACATATGCATATCTTTATGATGTGCTTCGGGTTTCGGTTAAGCTGAATGAAATGAGAAAAGGGAAAATCTGGTCCTATTAAACAGCTGCTCGATTATGCGATGCCAAAAAGTTTCAATAGATTCATCTTCTGCTTTAACACAGAATATATGTCAACGTATTTCTGAACCTATTTCTGTTTCTCAGCGTCTCCCGAGTCTCGCAGGTCAACTGATCTCTCTCTCAAAATTACATACGGGACACACCCATCCCCTCATAAACAAACATGCAAATATATAGTCATGTAATCACCATCTCTCTCATTCTTTTTCTTTCTCTCTCTTTCTTAGACCCCCCCCCCCACACACTATATATATATATATATATATATATATATAACATAAGTATGGTATAATATCACTACAAAAGTATCTATTTTGTTTCGACATTTCTTGTTTTATTATTGTAATCACACTACAACACACTTTTTATTCGCTCTACTTTGTATTGAGCACTATTTTAAGAATAGCGTTTATTGGATACGGAATTTTATTCCATCCATCTCTAATATATATATATATATATATATATATAACACTATATATACATTTATATATATATATATAATGGTATATATTATTATATTATATAATACGCACATATATTTATATAATGTTATATATTATTATATTTATAATACGTATATATATATATATATATATATATATATATATATATAATGTAATTGATCTCGACTTAGTAGCTCAGCTCTAGTCACTTTCTCACCTACATAATGTGGCTTCAATCTGTCTCTTCTACAAATATTTCATAGGTTCTGTTCTGATGAACTTAGTTACCTTTGACCCCCTCTGCATAAATCTACTCGAGTTACTAGACTAGCAACTAGGTCCCACTATGTTACAGTGAAATCAATCAAACGTAGCCACAACTTCTAGTTTTACTGCTTCTTTTGTCGCACTTCTCATTGCGGAATTCCCTTCCGTATACTTGCTTCCCTAATAGGTACAATCTCCAAGAGTCTCAATACATCGTCAATTGCCATCTCTTGTCGTTTTGACTCGCATTCATTCCTCGACTTGTCTCTTGTTCTTCTCACTTTCTACTCTGCTCTCACGCAGCTCTCTTCACATCAGTGTTTTCATCCTTCTCCTACCCATTCTATGATACCCCCGTCACTTTTTTCTCTTCACGCTCCGCTTATGTAACCCTCTGGGTACCAGAGGCAGTGCTCCCTTGCTTAGTGTGAAATGATTATATATATATGTGTGTGTGTGTGTGTGTGTGTGTGTGTGTTACGAAATTGATTAACTTCATTTTATAACGGATTTTGTAAAATTTCGTAAAAACATTGTCTTTGTTTACATATGAATACGAAAACACAGAAGATATGAAGAGGTGGTTCCAGACTGCTAGACTGCTAGACGGCATTACGTGGAAAATAAAGTCATAAAGGCATTACTAGCTCTAGTTCTGAAAATCTTGGCCTACGGCCATATCACATTGAATACACCCGGTCTCGCTCGATCGCCGAAGTTAAGCAACGTTGAGCCTGGTCAGTACTTAGATGGGTGACCGTTTGGGAATACCAGGTGCTGTAAGCGTATAGTGACAGATGTGCGTTGTGGTGCAGTGAATATCGGCTTGTAAATTGAAAACGGTGAGCCGAGTTCGAATTCCAGTTGAATACCCTGCATTCACTTAAGCACTGGTACCCTTGGGGAAAGGTATTAATCTGTCCCTTCCCTCTAGTTATGGGTTAAATAACAAGGGTAGGACTTGGGGACCCTGGCCTTAAAAACAAATCCCAATTTAATTTTGATACTCGAAAAGAAAAAGGTATTACTAGACAAAAAACTTATATAAAAACAACAATAAATTGTTGAAAGAAAAAGGTATTACCAGCAATGAATAAATAAAGTTTAGTTGGCAATAAATGACCCGCCCAGGTTGATATACCATAAAAAAAAAACATCCAAACCAAACCAATCTGAAAATCTTGCCTTAGCTATCTGAGATTCAAGACTGAACAATTCAAAACTTTCAGCTGCCTTATCAATTATGCTGTTTTTATGTCCTTTTTTTTTTAACTGGACATTGGGCACTCAGACGTCAAAATCGACTGAATAGTCCATTATGTATGTGTGTGTGTGTGTGTGTGTGTGTGTGTGTGTGTGTGTGTATGCGTGATTTATGGTGACTCGTTCAATCCAATTACCACATTTAATACATGAACCCTTTTCTCCCCTAACCCTTATTTTACTCAAACAAGTTAACCCTAAAAATCTTTATTCTGGGTCATATTACTTGCATTTCTTTTTTTAAATTTTTTTCTTTTTAATGTTTTAAGAAAATTAAACCAAATCCAATCGTAGTCTGAAGAGATGGGTATATTGACTCGTTTAAATAAATTATAGTTTATAATCACTTTAAAAATGCGGTGAATTTTTCCTTTATATATATCACCATGAACGGAACACGTGTGCAACGATGAAGATTCAAACAAAATAAAAACTGATACTAAATATCAGGAAAAGACAAATGAGGGCGCATAATGAGGAAGGAGGGCTTGGAGAACTTGATACTCGCAGGTCGGATAAATGGAAAAAGAGACAAAGGAAAGCAGCTCAAGACGTACTTGTTAGGTCTAAGCAAATGGATGGCGAAGCGAGGCTTAGAAAAAACATTGAGAGTGACAAGAGACAGAGCCAAGTGGAAGTCCATGATCGCCTACGTACTGAAAAGACACAGCACATGAAGAAGATATCATATTGCTCTGGATAATATCCACTGAGCTCTCTATACAAAACTATCTACTTAATATTTTATATTAAATAGATCTTTTTCAATTATTCTTCCCGTTTACGTACTTAGTATCATTATATATATATATGATTTTCGGTGGGTATTGAATTTTAAGATGCTGCTAACGTATTTTAGCTTGATATGTAGGGAAAAGAAACTACTGTTTTTTTTTTTTGTTTTTTTGTTTTGTTTTTTTTTTTTTCACTAGCATCATAGCCCGGCGTTGCCCGTGCAACTCAGAACATTTTAGTAGTTGGAGAAATGAAAAATAATTATATAAAAAATTGTTGTTTCAAAATTGTTCAAAAATTCCATTAAAAAATCTGTTTTCTTTTGTTTTGCGAAAACGTGATTTGATGTTTTGTGTGACATTGTAAACAACATTTACATTTTTTGTTGACTAAATGAATTTAACATAGAAATAAAAATTATTTATTTTGTTTTACTGAAATTAGAAATATAAAAACTATTACGCTCTCAGTTAAGAAATTTTCGAAGAATATTTAAAAATGTAGACATTTAATTTTAGAGGAAAAAGTTACATTAATGCCACACGAATTACAGACGGTTGATTTCTTGCATGAAATATTTAGCGAAAAAAACTTTTTTTTTAATTTTATTTTCTGGAGTAAAAAACTTTTTTTTTTAACTATTTCTTTTGTTTCAAAATTACGGGGAAAAGTATTCACATTCTTTATTGACCAAATAAATTTTTAAAACGTCGGAATAAAAATTAAATATAAAGGCTCATTTTTTTTTTTAATAAAACATATTTTAGTCGCGTTTGACACATGTGATGTGATATAGCAACCATCTTAGATCTTAGATGTTTTACGGAGCAAATGTAAACAATTGACTCAATTTGCCAAAAAGTGCGAAAGGGAAAATTACTGAACTTAAACTCAAAAACTATTTGTCGACCTGGCTTCCCTGTAGATATGTGTCCCTAGAAAGTTTGAATGGCGTAGCTTTAAAAATGTAGACGTGCATAGGGAACAATCACACACAGACTAACACATTGCCTTTTATATATATAGATTTCATATGTAAATTTTATTGCATGTTCGTCAACTATTGCTCAGTGGACGAGATTTTAAAACAGATATACAGAAAAGCAAGGTTTAATTACACTTATGAAGGAAATATATAAATTATATTTAGTAGATACCCGTATTTGAGTAGACGTTTCTGTCTTTCTTTGTCTTTTGTTTTGTTTTGTTTTTTTTGTTTTGTTTTTTTTTGTTTTTTTACTAAAAGCATAAATGTCGTTCTCCGGCCTGGGTTATGAAGAGTCCTTGATAAAGGATATATACATTAAAATTAAATGTATTCACTGGGCCATGTGGATATAGACGTTGGTTAGTTCCTGTGACTTCACCCAAAGAGTTGTAAGTTCAATATCAGGCTACAACAGTAGTGAACAACAAACTTACAGGATTAGAGGGAGATAACTCATGACTACCAAAAAGAACCTCTACACAAAAGGGATGGAGAATATACCCAAGTGATTGCAATAAAGGGTTCCGTTCGAAATTCCTAGGACCTGAACAAGGCCGGAGTGTACAACGGCCAAATGGCAACAAAGATGAGGACAATAGTCCAAATAATGTAAATACTGTAAACATTGATTAAAATCTCGCGACAACTCAAACCGGCAAACGACATTTATATCATTAAAAAAATAACTGAGTTTTCTAGACAAACACTACCAAATATAATTGTCTCTACAAAATTAACATCATTTGAATTGTGAATATTTGTATAACTTCACGTCCGAGACAAACGAAATTACTTATGCTTCATTGTTGATCAATAAAAGATCTGTTTATTTAAATTCAATCAAGATATTCAAAAGGATGTAGATTTTATAACCGATTTCACGCACCACCTGTGACATGACACACGTCAAGTCGGTAGTCCAACAGTTGCCTAACACGCTGTAGCATGTCTTGCGTAACATTTTTCAGCGCCTCAGTGATTCTCTTCTAAAGTTTCTATTGGCTTGTAATGGAAGGGATACAAACCTGTCCTTTCATATAGTCTCATGGAAAAAAAAAATAACAAGCTGTCAAGGTAGATGAACGTGGCTGCAATTTCAACAGCACATTGTCATTACTACTGACATGTTGATTAATCTTCCAGGTAGAGTTTCACTGTGATATGTCCGCCCATACAACTTTGTCATTATATACATTTTGTAAAAATTGGGGACCATTCGAACGAAAAATGACTATGCTATTAGACTACAAAATGATGTCAACTTTTGGGGGGACAACCTTTATATATTAAAAGAAACATACACATATATATATATATTAATATATATAAAGAGAGAGAGAGAGAGAGAAAGAAAGTTTAGTGCACATGTAAGTATGTAAACATATCTAGCGGTGAGCAGCTAGACACGAGAAGCTGCTTGAAATGTCGGCTAAAAGATAATGAAAGTAACGAAGACGATATCGTTGATCGATACAGAGTTCAGACATTTTTGTCTGACGTTGCCTAGTAACTAAGAATCTCTGTGGAGTCTTTCTAAACTGAAAAATCGCTTTTCGGAAAAATCCAACGAACTGTTTTCTGTCTTTTATTTTTGTTTTAACTACGTCTGCATATCTCTCTCTCTCTCTCTCTCTCTCTCTCTCTCTCTCTCTCCCCCCGCCGGTTTTTTATCTCTTTCTTTCTGATTCTTCCTTTCGATTGTTTCTTTCTTTTTTCCTTTCCTTCTTTCTTTCTTTTTTGCCGTTTCTTTCTTTCTTTCTTTCTTTCTTTCTTTCTTTCTTTCTCTTTGCTGATGCTTTCTTTCTTTTTTTCTTTCTTTCTTTCTTTCTTTCTTGTGATTCGTTCTTTCTTTCTTTCTTTCTTTCTTTCTTTCTTTCTTTCTTTCTTTCTTTCCGGTGATTCGTTCTTTCTTTCTTTCTTTTTGCTGATGCTTTCTTTCTTTCTGTCTTTCTTTCCGCTTATTCTTTCTTTCTTTCTTTCTTTCTCTTTGCTGATGCTTTCTTTCTCTTTGCTGATGCTTTCTTTCTTTCTTGTGATTCGTTCTTTCTTTCTTTCTTTCTTTCTATCTTTCTTTCTTTCTTTCTTTCTTCCCGGTGATTCGTTCTTTCTTTCTTTCTCTTTGCTGATGCTTTCTTTCTTTCTGTCTTTCTTTCCGTTTATTCTTTCTTTCTTTCTTTCTCTTTGCTGATGCTTTCTTTCTTTCTTGTGATTCGTTCTTTCTTTCTTTCTTTCTTTCTTTCTTTCTTTCTTAAATCACATTTCACCGACTCTTCTTGACTTTCTTTCTCTCCGCTGACCCTTCCACTTTTCTTTCTTTCTTTCTTTCTTTCTTTCTTTTTTTATTTATTTATTTATTTATTTTATTTTTCTTTCTTTTTTCTCTCTTTCCACTGATTCTGTTTTCTTTCTTTGTCTCTTTTGACAGATTATATTCATTTATTTATTTATTTCCAATGACTTTTTCTTTCTTTCTTTCTTTCTTTCTTTCTTTCTTTCTTTCTTTCTGCTGACGACTTTTTCTTTCTTTTTTCTTTCTCTCTTTCTTTTTTATTTCCACCGATTCTTTCTTCCTTTCTTTTTTTCCGACTGCATCGTTCTTGTGTGTGTGTGTGTGTGTGTGTGTGTGTGTGTGTGTGATTTCCCTCCTGTATTTACCCCGATATAATACAAAGGTTTTCCTGCATATTTTTCGTTCTTGATCTGCCTCCATTTTAGATTCTAAATCTCTTCGAAATTTGTGATTGTCCTTTTAGATCTAATTGTTCTTAGAGAGTTGATTCACATCCGCCCAATTCTATTGTGTAATGAATTGTTCACACACATCCTTCTTCCTACAAGTGCATATATATATATATATATATATATATATATATATATATATATATATATATATATAATTTCCGATAGAGTATATCTGCAAAAGAACCGTATAAATAAAGACAAAAGGAAGGAAATTATCTTAGCCGAGGCGTTTCTTCCTCTGATGGATTTTATTCAGACATATGCAATGATTTTATTTTGTAACAAGTATTTTCTATAGGACTGCGTATATTAATAATTGTTTCTATTTTCTAGCTCGGTATATGTATATATCTTTCCCATGTTGAGAGTAAAATTTCACATAGAGTATATCTGTAAAAGGACTATATCAATAAAGACAAAAAGAAAACTTATCTTAGACGACGAATTTTGTTCCCCGTGGGATTTTATCAAGGCAAATGCAAGTATTTTAATTTGTGACAAGTATTATTATTATACAAAAGCAATAATTTGAAATGATTTGTTTGAACATTATTTTTGAACGATACTCGTATTTAAGTAGATATTCTGTTTATAATCAAACAGTATTATATATTT
>JBBBDQ010001027.1:2837500-2965000 GCA_037127315.1 Ascarosepion bandense
AGAGAGTAAATCACTACGCCTGCTTGGCCTGACACTCTCAGCGGACCTCAAGTAGAATGACTAAGTCGAATCCATTGTTAAATCCGCAGCTATGAAAGTCGGCTCCCTGTGCAGGGCCCGGAAATTCTTTCCGCCTGAATCTATCCTGGAATTATATAAATCCACTATCCACCCGTGTATTGAGTACTGCTGCCACATCTGGTCGGGTGCCCCTTCTATTCTCCTCGGGGTTCTTGACAAAATACAGCGAAGAATCTGTAATGTGACTGATACCGACTTGGCTGACCGCCTGCAGTATTTCTCTCACGGGCGTGACGTGGCTTCCCTGTGCCTCTTCCATAAATACTTTCATGGCTTCTGCTCTGACGAACTTAAATCACTGGTGCCCCCTAGATGTGAATTTGCACGAGATACTAGATTGGCAACTAGGTCCCACCCTTTTACAGTGAAACCGATGAAATGTAACCGCAATTTCTACTCCAACAGCTTCTTTCCTCGCACTTCCCGCCTGTGGAATTCCCTACTGCACGCTTGCTTCCCCGACAGCTACAATCTCCAAGAGTTTAAATGTAAGGCAAATAGACACCTCCTAACACACTAACACACACCCACTCTCTCCAACTCTCTCCCTATGTACATCCTAAGTTGTCTATCATCCTCCTTCTGACATTTTTTATACCCAATCGCTCTATGTAACCCCCTGCGCTATAGTGGCAGTGGAATGCCTTGCTTGTGGTGACACGATTAATATATATATATATATATATATATATATATATATATATATATAAACTGTTCAGTTGTGATAATGCCAAGATAATCTTTTTCTAAATGAGTTTCTAGAAATCTGTGAGCGTCTTTAATCTGGGCGAAAGAGATATTTTGGCTCCACTCTGGGAGCGTTAATTAAGCGAATGTTTACACTTACTGGGACGATAAAATCGAGACAGAGTTTAATAATTGTCATTCTAAGTAACTTGTGAATCTTCAAAGGCATACTTTTGGGTTGTAAAAGGAATCAGATTTCCTTTTTCTTTTTTGAAGGGACATGTCTCCTTGCGGGGATTTTTAATCGATCGCGGGCGAGTAAAGCAATAAACTTTAATCGCCTAATTAAGTTTTTAATCGACTGAATCGATCGGGTGAGTGAACTCTCAAACGCTATATATATATATATATATATATATATATATATATATATATATAGGGTTCAGTTGTGATGATGCTTACTGCGAAGATTATTTTTACAATTTTTTTCTGAAATAAAGATATTTTGCCAAGCAAATTTTTGTCGTAAACTGCGCGATATCGATAACTGAGCAGAGTCATGGAGACTTCAAACTTTAATTTTATATTCACATATTTTAATCATTTCACCTCAAGAATGGTAGGACAGCAACTAGTGCGAAAGGGGTTACAGAGAGAGAAAAGACTGGGTACAATGGGTATTGAGGAAAAGATAAATATGAATAGAATAAAAGAAGCCAATTGATGTTGCATTCAATTTTTTGGAGATTGTAGCTATCAGGGTAACATTTAAACGGAAGTGACTTCTACAGAAAGGAAGTGCGAGAAAAAGGTGGTTATTAGATTTAATTAGTTCAAAGGTAAATCGGTGGGATCGCCCGGTTCACATTCCACCCACGTCTATTGAACAGGTGAAGAGGCTCATCCCTTGTTCCCTGTTTAGGATGTGATTTCCGGCTTTCTCTTTTTCAATCTTTTCACTCCTTTATTTATCTAGACTAATCTATAGCCCGGTTCACACTCCACCCACGTCTATTGAACAGATGAAGAGGCTCATCCCTTGTTTCCTGTTTAGGATGTGGTTTCCGGTTTTCTCTTTTCCAATCTTTTCACTCTTACGTAGCCCCCTGCACATCAGTGGCGTTACCGCCTTGCTCGGGGTGATACGATTAAAACATAAATGTAGATATTAATCTAGTAGCACGCTTCAATTCAGGTGGACTGGGAACCCGGAAAAAGAATAACTCATTAGGACATTTGCGATGAAAGGAAAAACAACAAATAATCCTCTTGACGAGTCTGAATAATGAAGTCCAGAACATGGGCTACAAATTCAAAGATGGGGCTTAAAGTGTCAAGGCTTACTTATCGTAACAAAAAGCAGGAAGTCGTGAAGAGCTATGATCGTCCACGATATTGAAGACTATCATACATAAAAAATAATGAGCATTCTAATCATGTATACACTTTTGGCGGCAGTCTGTTAAGCATGGAAAATGGATCAATAATGTTATGGTGTGTGTTATCTTTGCATATTTTTACCGCTGCCAGCAATGTCCTCCCTTCTTGCACATGCGCAGTCCTTGACTCTAATGAGCCGAAGGTGTGGCGTTTGGATTCTACCTGTTTTTACCTAATTGTGCTTCTTTGTGATCTCTATTTCCCTTTCGTTCTCTCTCTCTCTCTCTCTCTCTCTCTCTCTCTCCATCTCATTCTCTTTCTTCCTCTCTTTTTCATTCTATTTCTTTCTTTCTTTTCCATTTAATTCTCTTTTTTCTCTCTCTCTCTCTCATTTTATTTCTTTCTTTTTCTTTCATTCTCTCTTTCACTGTCTTTCTTTTTCATTCTCTTTCTTTCTCTCTCCCTATCATTCTCTTTCTTTCTCTCTCCCTCTCATTCTCTTTCTTCCGCTTCTTTTCATTCTATTTCTTTCTTTCTTTTTCTATTTAATTCTCTTTCTTTCTTTCTTTCTTTCTCTTTCTCGCTCATTTTATCTTTTTCTTTTTCTTTCACTCTGTTTTTCACTGTCTTTCTTTTTCATTCTCTTTTTTGCTCTCCCTCCTCTCATTCTCTTTCTTTCTCTCGTTTTTCATTCTCTTTTTTATTTTTCTCTTAAATTCTCTTTCTTTCTCTCTTGTTCATTTTATTTCTTTCGTTTTCTTTCTTTTTCTTCTCTGTCTTTCACTGTCTTTCTTTTTCATTCTCTTTCATCATTTTCATTCTCTTCACCCTCTCCCTCTCTTTTATTATTCTTTCTTTCTTCTTTCTTTTTCTCTTTTATTCTATTTTTTGCTCTCTCTCTCTGTTTTGAATTCTCTTTCTTTCTTTCTTTCTTTCTTTCTTTCTCTCTCTCTCTCTCTTTTTATTCTGTTTATTTTTCTTTTTATTATTCTCTACATTTTTCGCTCTTTGTCTTTTCTTCTCTTTCTTGCACTCTTGCTCTCTCTCCTCTCTCTTTCGCTCTCTTTCTTTTTCCTTCACTCTAATTTCTCTCTCTCTCTCTGTTCCATTCTCTTTCTGTATCTTTCTCTCTCTCTCTCTCTCTCTCTCTCGCTCTCTCTCTCTTTTCTTTTCTCCTCCCGTTGGTTCTTGGTTCACGGGGTTGCGTCAGCAGACATTTTAATATGAACGATCGAATGGGTAAATAGTAAAAGGATGTTTATATTTTTTCTTTTGCTAATAATTCGTTAAAGACATGACGAGCTTTTTTCGTATCCCGACCACATAAATTTATGCGCGCTACTAGGTTGGCATTTAGGTCCCACCCTTTTACCGTAAAATCTATCAACGAAAAAAATATAATTTTTACGTTTAACATTGTAAACAGTCATAACGTTTTAGTTACCCGCTAAGTTTTAATCAAAACAAGATTTTCTGCCAAAATTTCGAAAATGTTAGAAGGAATAAAAAATTTTTAAAAAATAATTTTAAATTACTTTGATCTTTCCTCTTAATAATAATATAAACATTTTGGTGGAAAAAGTTTGTTTTATTAAATTTGGGACCTTTTTTTATTAATACTATGCCGTTTTGTTAGTGATTTAGTGAAGATACCTATTCTCAATTGATGTTAAGGAACCCACTCTTAAGTTATGTTAAGGAACCCACTCTCAAGTGGCTTTAAGGAACCCACTCTCAAGTGACGTTAAGAAAGCCACTCTCAAGTGATTTTAAGGAACCGACTCTAAAGTTATCTTAAAGAACCTACTCTAAAGTGACTTTAACGGACCCACTCACAAGTTATCTTAAGAAACCCACTCTCAAGTGGCTTTAAGGAACCCACTCTCAAGTTATGTTAAGTAACCTACTCACAAGTGACGTTAAGAAACCCACTCTCAAGTGACTTTAGGAACCCACTTTCAAGATATCTTAAATAATTTACTCTCAAGTAACGATAAGGAACCCATTTTCAAGTGATGTTAAGGAATCGCATCCCGCCTGTGGAACTCCCTTCCACAACTCTGCTTTCCCGACAGTTACAATCTCCAGGTGTTTAAATGTAGGTTCAATAGACACCTCCTATCATACTAACTCCCAATTATTCTCAGAACACTCTCATCTACCCAACCCTCATTCTCGGTATCCTTACCCGCCTATCACCCACCCTCTGACATTTCCCATACTTAACCATCCTTTCTCCACTCTACGTAGCCCCCTGCGCAGTAGTGGCAGTGACATGCCTTGCTCGAGGTGAAACGCTTATAATAATAAAAAAAAATATTCATCTACTAACCATTGGACCCTAGCTCTCTCCCCACCCCTGTATAACCTTCCCTTTCTCTCCACCTATGTATCTGTTATCGCACCTGCTTTCTATTGTTCTTTTCTAACTAGTTTGTACTCCTCACTCTTCTAATTAATCTTTTTACATTTATGTAACCCCCTGCACATCAGTGGCATTTCCGCCTTGATTGGGGTGAAATGATTAAAAAAAAAAAAATGATGCATGAAAAAGAGCCTCGAACCAGTTGATCATCAGCGCGTTACACTTCTACTGAATTATCAACAAGAATGAATTGGTAGAATTTATAGAATATTATAGAATATTATAGAATATTATAGAATATTATAGAAATATAAAACGCATTTATTTTACATTCAAGTGTGAAACCTCAGAATTTGCAATAACAAAAAATCGCATCAAAATACTTTCACTTAAAAAAAAAGTTATTTTTTAACTTATAAAGATAAAACTGAAAAGACGAGAATATGTTTAAAAAAAACAGTAAATTAAATTCAACTAATTACTCACTAAAAGCTACTTGTAACCAACAGAGGAGCTGCACGAATGTTGCTGTTTTTTTTTATGTTTAAAATTTCTTACCTTCATTTTTCTGAATTTTCTGATAAAAAAACAAAAACAAAAAGAACGCTAATTTCAATTTGATTGGCTATTTAAATGTTTCGTGTTAATGGCGATAATTTTTACAATTATAAATGCTTTTTTTTTCTTGTTTTTATGGTTTTCAATAATTGAATGGGCGGGAGAAAAGAATATGAAAAGTCTATATCTGTGTATTTTCGCAACGTTTCGCAAATAAACGCTCGAATTCACCGATTGTTTGTGGTCAACTAGCCAGTTAGACAAACGATTTATGAATCACATAGATTCAGCAAAGAGTAGTCAGTGTTACTTTTTTGCGACAAGAGAGAACAACCGAGAATAGAGAAGGAGATGGGTGGACCGGAAATACTAAAATCCGAAGTGGAAGCTGCAATGGCCAAAATGAACAGAAACAAAGCACCTGGTCAAGACGGCATAGTGATAGAGCTGCTGAGAGCCTTAGAAGAATATGGCATAGAAAAGATTACTGACATAATAAACGAAATTTATAGCAGCGGAATAATACCAGACGACCTATGCAAGTCGATATTTATAGCACTGCCGAAGAAACCTGGTGCAAACGAGTGCGAACTACACAGAACTATCAGCTTAATGAGTCACATTACAAAACTGATTGTCAGAATCCTGATGAATAGAGCGAGAAGCAGAATCAGACCAGAGATAGGGCAGGAACAGTACGGGTTCGTCAAAGACACTGGAACAAGGAACGCCATATACATGATTAGGATGCTCTCTGAAAGGGCATTACAAATGAAGAAAGACTTGTACCTATGCTTCATTGACTACGCGAAAGCATTCGACAAGATACGACACAAAGAATTGATGGAGATGCTAGGCAGCCTCGACATTTTCGGGAAAGACATAAGAATAATCAAGAATCTCTACTGCAAACGGCCTGCATACGGACAGATAACGATCTCAGTAGATACACAAAGATAGAAAAAAGCGTAAGACAAGGATGTGTCTTTTCACCGGATTTGATCAACCTATACAGCGAGAATATTCTGAGCACCCTAGATGACACGCCAGGATTTGTTATTGGAGGCCACAACCTGAACAACATAAGGTATGCGAACGATACAGTGCTGATTGCGGACACGGAAAGGAAACTACAAGTCCTCATACAGAAAGTAGCAGTGGAGAGTGACAAAAAGGACTACAAATAAACTTTAAGAAAACTGAGTGCATGGTCATCAGCAAAAGATACAACCCAAAATGCCAAATACAGGTGGGAGATAACAGAATCAAGCAAGTACAAAAATTTCAGTACCTAGGAAGTGTTCTAACAGGAGATGGAAAGTGCGACACGGAGATCCGAAGGCGAATTGGCATGGCAATGTACGCGTTCCAGAAGATGAGCAAAATACTAACACACAGGAAAATCTCAATAGAAACAAAGAAAAGAGTGCTGGACTGCTACGTGATGTCAGTTCTTCAATACGGCAGTGAATGCTGGACAATATCATCGAAAATGAGGACAAACTGGAAGCGGCTGAAATGTGGTTCTACAGAAGGATGCTACGGATATCGTGGACTGAGCATACAAGCAACGACGAAGTGTTAGAAAGAATGGCAGCAAAAAGGAAATTAATACTGAGCATCAGGAAGAGACAACTGAAGTTTCTGGGACACGCAATGAGGAAGGAGAGCCTGGAGAACCTGATACTGACTGGTCAGATAGAAGGAAATAGAGACAGGGGAAGGCAGCGGATAACATATTTGCAGGATCTGATCAGGTAGATGACGGAACTGGGGTTGCCAGGAGCAACAGGAGCAAACATACTAAGAGCCACAAGGGATAGGGAGACGTGGAGAACCATAATCGCCTACGTCCTGAAGGGACAGGCCACATAGAAGAAGAAGAAGAAGAAGAAGAAGAAGAAGAAGAAGAAGAAGAAGAAGGTTTTAAGTTATACTCTTTACTTTTTCTTGGATGTCAATATAAAAAGAAAACCCGATTTTTCCTCTGCCTGCTTAAACGCATTGAAGGCAAAGTCGTCGCTGTATTAAACATTAAGGATATTTACTCTACTCTCCCACAGGAGCGAGATGTGACAAAAGGTCTTTTTTTAAGGTTGGGACCCGACCGCGTACGGACGGACACGGGGACAAAAATTTTTCCCCCGGGACGGGTCGTCTGTTCAGTGTAATTTTTCTCAGTTGCAACCCTGCCCTCGCGGACGGAACTACAACTAAGCCGCACTCTGTCTTCGAGACCAAAGACGCAACTGAGAGATGATTTGGGTCCCTACCCGACACAAAAAATGTGCCAGGTAAGTCTTAACCATTAAGTATACCCATTGCTATCGAGCAAGTGAAAAAATAAATAAATGTAGATAGATAGATAGATAGATAGATAGATAGATAGATAGATAGATTGTGCATGCTCAAAATTATCAATTTATGCGTTTCGTTCATATTTGTGATCCAACTGTCAAGTACGTTTGTCAATTATTGTCCGAATATTCATTAAAGTGTTCCCGTTGATTGTGAAGGGGATTTCTATTCTGAATGATTTTTCCGTCCTAAAAATCCATTTTCTTTCAAGGCAGCCAACTGTTTTAGTGTTGTTATATTTTTTATTTTTTAACATTTTGCTGTTGATAGAAGAAAAATTCGTTGATATCAAATGCATGCGTTGGCCTTAGGTATCTTTGAGAGCAAGTCTTTATTTAAAATTTGTCATTCGACATGGGATACTTTTAATTGCGGTTTTTATTTTGTTTTTTAATTACTTTTTTTTTCGAAAATAAAAGTACTTCAATTTTTATTTCAGAGCTAATTGGCATGGCGAATGACGCATTCCAGAAGCTGGCATGGCGAAGGACGCATTCCAGAAGCTGAGTAAAATACTCAGACACAAGAAAATTCCATACACATAAAGAAAACTACAAGTGCCCCCTAGGTATGAATTTACACGAGCTACTAGATTAGCAACTAGGTCCCACTCTTTTACAGTGAAACAGATAAGATGTAACCGCAATTTCTACTCCAACAGCTTCTTTTCTCGCACTTCCCGCCTGTGGAATTTCCTTCCGTATTCTTGCTTCCCCAACAGCTACAATCTCCAGGAATTTAAATGTAAGGTCAATAGACACCTCCTAACACACTAACTCGCATTCATTCTCACAAACACTCTTCCCATCTACCCAACCCTCATCCTCGGTATCCTTACCCATCTGTCACCCTCCTTCTGACATTTCCTATATCTAACCACTCTTTCTCATCACTTTCCCCTATGTAACCCCCGAACCACTCTTTCACATCACTTTCCCCTATGTAACCCCCTAACCACTCTTTCTCATCACTTTCCCCTATGTAACCCCCTAACCACTCTTTCTCATCATTTTCCCTCATGTAACCCCTTGCGCAACAGTGGCAGTGAAATGCCTTGCTTGGGAGGAAATGATTTAAAAAAATGAGTGACAAGAAAGGACTACAAATAAAATGCAAGAAAACTGAATGCATAGTCATCAGCAAAAAGAGCAGCCCAAAATGCCAATTACAGGTGATGGACTCTAAAATCAAGCAGGTACAGAAATTTAAATACATAGGAAGTGCTCCAATAAAAGACGGAAAGTGCGACACTGAGATCAGAAGGTGAATTGGCATGGCGAAAGTAGCATTCCAGAAGTTGAGTAAACTATTAAGAAACAGGACAATTTCGCTAGAAATAAAGAAGAGAGTGCTTTGTGATGTCAGTTTGGCATGCTGGACTTCTATGTAAACTGCGGAGCTATGGTATAACTGGACATTTGTTTGAACTAATCCAGTCATTCCTCTCTAACCGCACAATGAAGGTTGTATTAAACGGACATGCCTCCCAGAACTACCATACAAACGCAGGTGTCCCCCAAGGCTCCATCTTAGGTTCTACACTCTTCCTGATATACATTAATGATCTCCCTGATTCCATAAGAGCCCAAATAGGTTTGTATGCCGATGACACCACAGTTTACTCTCGCCTCCTACAAAAATCTGGTGTAGGCGTCAAAGCTAACCTCGCAGCCGAGATTGAAAAAGACCTCCAATCCATATTGGACTGGGGGTAAGAAATGCCTAGTAAATTTTAATGCTTCTAAAACGAAGCTACTCTCAATTAACTATCATCGACAATCTCACCTACCTCCCATTAGCATGGACCAGGCTTGCCTCCGAGAGAGTAAAGCACTACGCCTCCTTGGTCTCAAAATTTCAGCGGACCTCAAATGGAATGATTATATCGAATCCATTGCTAAATCCGCTGCTATGAAAGTCGGTTCTCTGTGTAGGGCCCGGAAGTTTTTTCCGTCTAAATCTATCCTGCACATATATAAATCTACCATCCGCCCGTGCATTGAATACTGCTGCCATATCTGGTCGGGTGCCCCTGCTATTCTCCTCGGGCTTCTCGATAAGGTTCAGAGGAGGGTCTGTAATGTGATAGATACCGACTTGGCAGACCGCCTGCAGTCTCTCTCCCACCGGCGCGACGTGGCTTCCCTGTGTCTCTTCTATAAATACTTTCACGGCTTCTGCTCCGATGAACTTAGATCACTGGTGCCCCCAAAATACGAATTTGAACGAGATACTAGATTAACAACTAGATCCCACCCTTTTACAGTGAAACCGATAAAATGCAGCTGTAACTTCTACTCCAACAGTTTCTTTCCTCGCACTTCCCGACTGTGGAATTCTCTTCCACACGATTCCTTTCCCGACGGCTACAATCTCCAGGAGTTTAAATGTAAGGTTAATAGACACCTCCTAACACACTAACCTGCTCCCATTCTATCAAACACTCTTCCCATCTGCCCAACCCTCATCCTCGGTATCCTTACTCATCTGTCACCTTCCTCCTGACATTCCCTATGTCTAACCACTCCTTCTCTTTACCTTCCCCTATGTAGCCCCATGCGCAATAGTGGCAGTGGAATGCCTTGCTTGGGGTGAGATGATTAAAAAAAAATACGGCAGTGAACGCTGGACAATATCATCGAAGATGAGGAAAAAACTTGAACCAGCGGATATGTGGTTCTACAGAAGGATGATGCGAATATCATGGACCCAGCATGTGAACAATGGTGAGGTGTTGAAAAGAATAGCAACAAAAAGAAAATTAATGGTGAGCATCAGGAAGAGACAACTAAGTTCCTGGGACATGCAATGAGGAAGGAGGGCTTGGAGAGCCTGATACTGACAGGCTAAATAGAAGGAAAAAGAGACAAAGGAAGGCAGCGGATAACATATTTGAAGAGTCCGATCAGGTGGATAACGGAACGGGGGTTGCGAGGTGTAACAAGAGAAAACATACTAAGAGCCACCAGGTATAGGAAGACGTGGAAAGCCATGATCGCCTACGTCCTGAAAGGACAGGAGACATAGAAGAAGTAGAAGAATTTTTCTTTCCCGCGTCTTGCTCCTATTTTATCCTCTTTCTCCAAAACATATTCAGGAAATGGCGATATTTAAACGTGACATTAATTTTATGGTTGTGTATTAAGTCTATCAATCTTCTTTCCACTGATTGTTGAACATGGACTCATCCAGCTGCTAAACGTGTTACATCTGCACATAAAAACGATCTACGCAAAGTGAAGGCACCTCCAGGTGGTGTAATAGTTGGGCACCTCCAGGTGGTGTAATAGTTGGGCACCTCCAGGTGGTGTAATAGTTGGGCACCTCCAGGTGGCGTAATAGTTAGCAAGATGGTCGCGCTAGAATAATTACAACTGAGTACTTTCGGTCTTGTGCCACATCTAAGGTGCGATTGAAAAATCACCATTTGGGGCACCTCCAGGTGGTGTAATAGTTAGCAAGATTGTCTCGTTAGAATCATTACAAGTGAATAGTGAGTTCGATGCTCACTGGGTGCCCCATACTTTCGGCCTTGTGCCACATCTAAGCTGCGCTTGGAAATCACCATGAGCACATCACGGTTGTGTAATGGTTAGCAAGATTGTCTCGCTAGAATCATTACAAGTGAATAGTGAGTTCGATGCTCACTAGGTGCCCCATACTTTCAGCCTTGTGCCACATCTAAGCTGCGCTTGGAAATCACCATGAGCACATCACGGTTGTGTAATGGTTAGCAAGATTGTCTCGTTAGAATCATTACAAGTGAATAGTGAGTTCGATGCTCACTGGGTGCCCCATACTTTCGGCCTTGTGCCACATCTAAGCTGCGCTTGGAAATCACCATGAGCACTTCACGGTTGTGTAATGGTTAGCAAGCTTTTCTCGCTAGAATCATTACAATTGAGTAGTGAGTTCGATTCTCACTGGGTGTCCCATACTTTCGGGCTTGTGCCATATCTAAGCTGCGCTTGGAAAATCACCATGGCCACTTCACGTTTGAGTGGTATGTATTATTCCAGTGAACCACGGTATTCTCCAATGTCGTATTATTAATCCATCCCTCTCCCATGACTAAACATATTTTTCACACAAATGTTTGGTACAACTGTTTCCTTACAAAATTATTTCCCAATATTGCCAGTGTTATACGAACTCTATAGCAGTATCAGTGAAAAATTTCAGCATCTTCCCTCCTTCGTGCGCGTGTGTAATCACGTTAACGTAAACAGAACTTTAGCTCTGTTAAGTCTTCATAAACGAAACGCGTCTATGTTTTCCAATTTGTTATAGATTTTCCTAAAATGATTTTTCATATATACAATTTTTTATTTCTGTTTCTCAACATGGATCAATTAAGTAACTATCGATAATTCGAAAATATAACATTAAATCTTTTTTTTTTTTTTTTTGTTATTTTTCATCCATATTACCAGAATTTACGATGTCATCTCAGGTGCAATCATTATAATTAATAAATATTTTGTTTATTTAACGATTTCGCTGCGGTGGACGTACTTATACGTTTATATCGAAATTACTGCTACAGACGGATATATACGTTTCTATTACATCCTGAAATAACCGTCTCTAGTGTTTGTTTTTATAAAATAATGATTAATGATATTTCCAAGCCAGCAGAGTACCATACTAACATAATTATAATCTGGGTTGTGACGTAATGTTATTGCATTAGGTTTTTTGGGGTGTTAATTAAATAAGTTTTTAATGGAAGAGTACCTGTTTTTTTTTTTGTTTATCGTTTCACCCAAAACAAGATGGTACCGCCACTGATGCGCAGGGGGCTACATAAGAAAGTTAAAGTTTTACGCTGGAGGAGAGTGAAGAGAAAGACGGGCCAGTTACAGGGGTATGGGAGAAAGGGTAAGTGAAGGATGGGAACACAAGCGTGAAGACAGTTGTGGGGGGGGTAGAGAGGAAGGAAAAGAACAAGATACACGGGGTGATGTAGAAAGGATTCGAGTCAAATGGATAAAAGATGGGAATTGACATTGCATTTAAATTTCTGGGGGTTGTAGCCGTTTGGAAAGCAAGTATAAGGAATCCGTAAGAAAATAGAGTATCTTTATTACAATGTAAGTGCTGCTCAGCCAGGTTATGTGCTATCGATCTGAACAAGTGATAATCAGACGGTAAAAGTCTGGTGAATTCGGCCGGTGGGGTAAGACTTCCCATTTAAGTGTTTCCAAGTCTACTATTCGTCTATACTTTGAATATTGCTTCCGCATATAGTACAGTGATCCTGTTATATATATATATATATATATATATATATATATATATATATATATACTAGCAGTATAGCCCGGCGTTGCTCGGGTGTAATGAAAGCTTTAAAACTAATCCATGGTCCTGGAGCTCAGACTCTTTGGACGTTGGCACGAAACACTAAAAAGCAATAGTTATTTCCAGTTAAAGCGAAACCCTAGACTGAAAGAAAAATGAATGGAAGGAAGTCACATTTTGATTTCCTGGTATCGATATCAGATAGGTTTTTTCATTGTAAACAGAATTTTGAAGGCTAAATAAGTCCTCTGAGTAAATGGTATAATGGTTGAGACTAAGAACTACAATTATACCTACTTAGAGCCAAACCAGAAGCAAAAACTAAAATAAAACGGCTGAAAAAAATACAGACATACAGACAGATAAACAAACAAACACACAAACATATTGCCTTTTATATATATATATATATATATATGTATATATATATATATATATATTATCGATTTTCTGCACTATTGTAAGAACAGCAACCTTGAAACTTCTGAATATCGTTTCTTATGTCTTAGTCTATGAGTGTATCAAATTTGATTAAAATCGGACTACTCCTGCTATAACCCGATTTTTTCGATTATCGATTTTCAATATTTATTGGGGGTACCTCGACACAAAACCTAGCTAAGAACACTCGCAGACGCTTATAGTACAACTGTGTAAATTTTCTATAGTCTATAGGTAACGGACACACACACACACACACACACACACACACACAGACACATACACACAGAGACAAAATTCTATTTATAAATATGTTTAGATTCTTTTGAGTTAAACTTTTAGTCAACTGTAATTTAGTCAATTAGGTGCCATACGTGATACACGCTTTGGCCGATCATGTCTCAAAAGAGACATGACTGACTGGGCAGATGATTATCCCGCACTAGTTTGCCATTGTTTTCTGCGGTTGACTGGTTGCCAGCCATGGCTATAGAACCTAATCTGTCCTGTTATTTGACTCATAGCTAGAGGGGAAGACATGTATTATATTATTAAGTAGTAATTAATGGGGGATCAGTTTATTACTTCATAACAATATAAAACTGATCACCCACTTTATGCCCAATGGAAGCCTTAATCATGTTTTCAAATATTATATACAATCAGGTAGTTAAGTGCTATACGTGATACACGCTTAGGTGATCATGTCTTGAAAGAGACATGACTGACTGGGCAGAAGACTTTTCCGCAGTAGGTTGTCATTGCTTTCTGCGGTAGACTGGTTGCCAGCCAAGGCTATAGAACCCAATCTGTCTTGATATTTAACCCATAATTGGAAGGAAGAGACGGATTGATAGCTTTCCCAAGGGTGTTTGTGCGCAAGTGAATGCGAAGAATTTAACTGGAATTCGAACTCGGCTCCCCGATTTCTCGTTCCGGGTCGATATCTACTGCACCACAAGGAACATCACTAATTACTTTCTCTATTTTTAAATGGCAATGATTAAATAAAGAATAATAGAATATACATTTTTTTGTTGTTGTCTGGGACTCTGCGACGTATTTTTCAGTCCCTCAATTATCCATTGATAGCATGTTCAACTGTAAAATGGTAAAAGGTGCGAAAATGAAGTGTTTTCTTTCTTCTATAATGACCGCCAACCAAGGCAATAAAGTGCTATCTGATCTGCTATTTGACCAGGAGATATGTGTTTTCCTAGACCTACGGCGAGTACTGAATAAAATAAATTCAAAATTTGAAACATTGGGATAGCCAAAAATGTCTAACAAAACTAAGAAAAGTGCTGAGAAATAAAAGGACACTTGGTTAGAAACAAAGAAAAGAGTAGTGAACTGTTACGCAATATCAGTTCTCCTAATGGCAGTCCAGTGAATGCTGGACAATCTCCTCACATATGAAGAAGAGACTTGAAGCAACAGAAATAATGAAATGATTACTGAACTGTTATGTAATATCAGTCCTCCTTATATGGCAGTGAATGCTGGACAATCTCCTCACAGATGAAGAAGAGACTTGAAGCAACAGAAATAAAGAAAAGATAACTGAACTGTTACGTAATATCAGTCCTTCTATATGGCAGTGAATGCTGGACAATCTCCTCACAGATGAAGAAGAGACTTGAAGCAACAGAAATAAAGAAAAGATAACTGAACTGTTACGTAATATCAGTCCTTCTATATGGCAGTGAATGCTGGACAATCTCCTCACAGATGAAGAAGAGACTTGAAGCAACAGAAACAATGAAATGATTACTGAACTGTTATGTAATATCAGTCCTCCTTATATGGCAGTGAATGCTGGACAATCTCCTCACAGATGAGGAAGAGACTTGAAGCAACAGAAACAAAGAATAGAGTACTGAACTGTTATGTAATATCAGTCCTCCTATATGGCAGTGAATGCTGGACAATCTCCTCACAGATGAAGAAGAGACTTGAAGCAACAGAAACAAAGAAAAGAGTACTGAACTGTTACGTAATATCAGTCCTCCTTATATGGCAGTGAATGCTGGACAATCTCCTCACAGATGAAGAAGAGATTGAAGCAACAGAAATAAAGAAAAGATAACTGAACTGTTACGTAATATCAGTCCTCCTATATGGCAGTGAACGCTGGACAATCTCCTCACAGATGAAGAAGAGACTTGAAGCAACAGAAACAAAGAAAAGTTTACTGAACGTTTACATAATATTAATCCTCCTATATGTCAGATATCCTTACAGATGAAGAAGAGACTTGAAGAACTGAAATTTAGCTCTACTGCAGGATACTGACGATACTTTGGACCAAACATGTGAATAACGATAAAGTTTTAGTAAAAATTAAAACAAAATGAAACATGCTTAACATTAGAAAGAAACAGTTGAAATTTCTAGCGCAAATTATGAGGAAAGAAGGCTTGAAAAATCTGATACTCACAAGACACACTGAGTAAATTAATTGCGGAATAGGATTTAGAAGAAATAACGAAAAAACAAAATCTACTTTAAGCTACAAATTACAAGAAATTTTGGAGAGCTGTGATCTTTAACGTTCTGAGTGGGGTATACTACACATCAAAAAGCTTCAACTTTTCAAGGTATTAACCATTAAGCTACACCCATGAGTATGTAGCGTGTTTCAAACTATGTTATTCATCGAAATAAATTGTATATCTTTGAAAAGGTTATTACTAGGTAATTACTTCCGAGACGGTAGTCGAAAGACGTTTGCAAGATGCACAAATGATAACGAGGCTGGCATATCAACCATCTAATTAAATCTTTGCTGTATTAAATGCTTTATTTGATAAGAAGCGAGCGTTGTCGGCATCTAGAAAATTCCTAGGTGGAAGTTAAGGTTTATATGTTATGTGTGAGCCTTCCGTCAGGTTGTTTAGTTGTCTTTCGCCTTTTTTTTTTTTTTTTTTTTTTTTTTTTCATTCGTTGATATTATGTTCTTAAATGTTTTCTCTTTTTTTCAGATGGAAGTCATTCTCCATCTGAAAACTCTTTTTTTGGTTCTCGTCCTCTCAATTCTTTAATTTATATCACTCTCTTGCTCTCGCTTTTCTCTTAGTCTGTCAACAAGCCTATCTTTCTTCTTTCTCTCTTATCTTTATTCGTGTCAGTAAGTTAAGTGCCATACGTTCTTAGGCAATCATGTCTCGTAAGAGACATGACTGACTGGGAAGAAGATTATCCCGCAGTAGGTTGCCATTGCTTTCTGCGGTAGACTGGCTGCTACCCAAGGCTATAGAACCCAATCTGTCCTTTTATTTGTCTCATAGCTAGAGGGGAAGGAGATTATTATTAAGTAGTAATTAGTGGGGGATCAGTTTATTACTTCATAACAATAGAAAACTGATCCCCCAATTTATTTCCACTATAAACCTTAATCATGTTTTCAACTATTATATTCAGTCAGTCAGTTAAGTGCCATACGTGATACACGCTTGGGCGATCATATCTCGAAAGAGACATGACTGACTGGGCAGAAGATTATCCCACAGTAGGTTGCCATTGCTTTCTGCGATAGACTGGTTGCCACCCAAGGCTATAGAACCCAATCTGTCCTTCTATTTAACACATAGCTGAAGGGAGAAGAGACGGATTATATTATATTATTATATTAATAAGTAGTAATCAGTGGGAGGTCAATTTATTACTTCATAACAATAGAAAAACATTCCCCCACTTTATAACCAGTAGAAGCTTTAATTATATTTCCACCTATTATATTCAATCAGTCAGTTAAGTGCCATATGTGATACAAGCTTGTGTGATCATGACTCGAAAGAGACATGACTCACTGGGCAGAAGATTTTTCCCGCGGTAGATGCCCATTATTTTCTGCGATAGACTGGTTGCCAACCAAGGCTATAGAACCCAGTGTGTTCTGCTATTTAACTTATAGCTGGAGGGGAAAAGAGACTGATTATATTATATTATTATATTAATAAGTACTAATTAGAAGGGGACTAATTTATTACTTCATAACAATAGAAAACCAACCCCCCACTTTATAACCAGTAGAAGCTTTAATTATATTTCCAACTATTATATTCAGTCAGTTAAGTGCCATTCTTGATACGCGCTTGACTGAGTGGACAGAAGATTTTCCCGCAGTAGGTTGCCATTACTTTCTGTTGTGAACTGCTTGCCAACCAAGGCTATAGAATCCAATTTGTCCTGTTATTTAACCTATAACTTGAGGGAGAAAGAGGGATTGATAACCTTTCTAAAAGTATTTGCGTGTAAGTGAATGCGACGAATTCAACTGGAATTCGAACTCTGATCTCTCGTTCTGAGCTGATATCCACTGCACCACAAATAATTCTCTGTTTCATCGATACGGTTGATCCATTCTCTCTGATTCTATCTGTCTCTGCCATTTTGTCTCTCTGACAATTCCTGTATTCTTTTTCTTTTGCTAATTTTTTGTTTCTCTCATCCCATCTCTGTATGGTCCTGGGTATGACAATAGACTGCATCCGGCAGCAATGCGCATAGTTAGACCACAAATATGCATCTTCTAGTGATGATTGATGTCTCTAAACAGGATTAATGTTCCACGGTACGACGCCCGCCTCTGATTATTTGCCCGTTATAACGACTGTAATAATATTCAATTAATCAGTGTTTCCTGTTTACTGAAAACTAGCAGTATAGCCCGGCGTTGCTCGGGTGTAATGACAGCTTTAAAACTAATCCATGGTCCTGGAGCTCAGACTCTTTGCACGTTGACACGAAAGACTAAAAAGCAATAGTTGTTTCCAGTTAAAGCGAAACCATAGACTGAAAGAAAAATGAATGGCTGTAAGTCAAATTTTGATTTCCTGGTATCGATATCAAAGAAGTTTTTTTCGTTGTAAACTGAATTTTGAAGGCTAAATAAGTCCTCTGAGTAAATGGTATCATGGCTGAGACTAAGAACTACAATTATACCTACTTAGAGCCAAACCCGAAACAAAACCTAAATTAAAACGGCTGAAAAACTGATTTTGATCAGACCCGGTAGGATATCGGGCTATCGATTTCCAATATCGGAGTCAAATAAGTCATCCAAGGATAGAACTGCAACCTTGAAACTTCTGAATATCGTTTCTTATGCTTTTGTCTATTAGTGTATCAAATTTGATTAAAATCGGACCACTCCTTCTATAACCCGATTTTTTCGATTATCGATTTTCGATATTTATCGGGGGTACCTAGCTAAGAACACTCGCAGACGCTTATAGTACAAACTATGTAAATTTTCAAGAAAATCGGTACAGCCATTTCGGAGTCTATAGGTCACGGATACACACACACACACAGAGAAAAAGTTCCATTTATAAATATGTTTAGATTAGATAGATTTGCCAAAAACAATTCTGACTGAGGATTTAGTCGAAGACAAAAACGAATTAAAGCAAATCCCATATCAATATAGAACTCCAACAAGAAGCAATTATCAAGCCACATGTTTACATGATTTTTTAGAAAAGCTTGACTGTTTTTGAGATTTATCTGTTTCTTTAGCTAATATCAGTAAGATAAACTGTATTTAAAGGGTAAATATAAGCCTATGATGACATTTATAGAAAAATAACTGAATTCTTACAATATAGACGGATTCCCAGGTTGGAAATATTTGTTATAATCAAAAGAATAGGCGACAGAAAATCTCAGAGGGTCAGCGATACTTTACGATGGCTTCCAATATAATATATATGGCGGACCTGAAGCAGACTACCACCACCTTTAACTTCGTTGTTTTTCTTCTTTTTTTTTTTTTACTTTTTTCAGCGCAGTCCTACTGATTACCCTCTTAGCTTTACGACTGACAAAAAAAATTTAATTTCAATGTTTAAACATATTCTGGGGGTGGGGGTCAGTTTCTCATACAACGTTATAGTAAATTGAGCCTCCATTTTGAACCAGTCGCCATTACCGTCACCGACATTTGTTCATTATTAATTTTGGGGGATTTTTTTTTAGTGCAATATTATCTTTTACGCCTTAAACTTTACGAATGACAAAAACATTTGCAAAAATTTCAGTATTTAAACAATTTTAAGGGAGGGAATCAGATTGTGGACTGAAAATGAATGATCGATTTACTTAACGCAAATTTGTTTAAATATTGTAATTTTTCAAAATTTTATTTGATAATCGGAAAGCTTAAGTACCAATCGATAAAACTGCGCTGAAAAAAAAAAGAAAAAAGAAAAACAACGAAATTAACATAAACAAAGCGACCACAACGCGAATGGATTGAAAATGGAGGATCGATTTACTTTAACGTTGTATGAGAAACTGACCCCCCACCTACAAATTTGTTTAAATATTGTAATTTTTCCGATTTTTTTTTTTTTTTTTTTTTGATAAATGTAAAGTTTAAATAACAATCGATAGAACTTCGTTGAAAAAAAGTAAAAATAAATAAAAATCAACGAAATTAAATGTGTGGTGGTAGACTGCTTCAGGTCCGCCATATATATTTATAAAGTCATGGGAATTGGTTTTCATCTATGCCAGTGTTTCCCAATCATTTTTTTGTCTTCAGGTTGCAGTTGAAGAATAACCAAAACACCAGGACACGCTTTCAATTTTAATAAAGATTAGTCATCAAATTTGTAAATAGGAATGTTTGATTTAGCGTTCCAAATGAAGATTAGCGGTATAGTTTTCAGTTAAAGGGATTTATGAATATTTTTTTTTAGAGAGGCCAATAATGACATGATCTAACTCAAAAGGGAAAGGATTATCCATTTCTTCTTAAAGAAGAAAGAATACCGCGTCTAGTTTAACACACCAAATAGCAAAGACTTGATTTAGAAGCCATGTTCTTGGCGTTTCTAGCTTTTAAAAATAAAAATGTTTTAAACATCAAAATAATTAATACTCTTTTGCTAACTTGAGGTGCATCTGTCTACCTCTGAGGCGCATTAGTCTCCCCCCACCCCGGGGGTGCAGCGGTTGAAAAACACTGATCTAAGCCGTTGCAATCAAAGACAACATAAACATTTAACTATATGGTAGCGAATGCTGGACATACTTCTCAAAGATGAAGGAGAGACTCGAAGAAACAACAATGTGGTTCTACAGAAGGATGCTGAGGATTCCATGGACCGAACATGTGAGCAACAACGAGGCCGGGGAAACAAAAAGGTAACTTATATTTAACATCAGGAAGAGACACTTGAAGTTTACGGGAATGGTAACGAGGAAAGAGGGCTTAGAAAATCTTATGCTCACAAGACAGAGGGAAAACATGACTGGGAAAAGGAGCGAGTGACATACTTAATGAGCTTATGCAAGCGAGTAGTACAACAGGGTTAGGGAGAAATAACAAGAAAAAAGGTATTAAGGGCTACAAAAGACAGGAAGACGTGGAGGGTCTACGACCTGAGCAATAATGATAGAAACTATATAGACACACAGTTTGGCGAAAATGTCTTTACCTCCGATGAAAAAAACAAAGACGTTTGTTTAATTTTTGCAGCCGTTAGAACATGAAGGAAGCAAACACATTAAATTCGTTTCACTTCTATGCGTTGCTAATCGTCTCGATTATTTATGCCCACAACGTTTCAGTCGTTATACATTCCGGACTTCTTCAGGTGTTTTTCTATTTGGACCATTACGCTGATTGCCATTGTTATTCTTGCAACGTTTCGACCGTTATAGACTCCGGCCTTTTTCAGGTGTCTTGCTATTTAAACCAGTAAGTCCTTTCCTTTGTTATACCCACAACGTTTCGATTGTTATATATTCCGGCCTTCTTCAGGTGTCTTGCTATTTGTATCACAAATTGTTCCACAACGTTTTAGTCGTTACATTTTCAGTCCTTTTTCAGGTGTTTTGAAATTCAAACCAGTAAGTCATTTCATTTGTTATACTCACCACGTTCCGGTCGTTATATATTCCGGCCTTCTTCAGGTGTCTTGCTGTTTGGAGCAGTATGCTCATTTTCTTTGCTATACTCACAACGTTTCAGTCGTTATATATTCCGGCCTTCTTCAGATCTCATGCTGTTTGGAGCAGTATGCTCATTTTCTTTGCTATACTCACAACGTTTCAGTTATATATTCCAGCCTTCTTCAGATGTCATGCGGTTTGGAGCAGTATACTCATTTTCTTTGCTATACCCACAATATTTCGTCCGTTGTGCATTCCATCCATCTTCTCGTGTCTTTTTTTATGTAATGCATTTCAAACCAGTATGCTCGTTTCAATTTTTATTCAAGTTTGGTTTCCAATAGAGTGTCTCCCAGCAAAATCTACAAAACCCAGTCTATCCAGCTATTTAACCCATATTTGGGTTATTAATCCAGTTGTTTGTTAAATAATAAGACAAGTTGGTTTCTATAGCCTTGGCTGTCAACCAGTCTAGAGCAGAAAGCAATGGCCACCTAATGCGGTATAATCTTCTACCCAGTCAGTCATGTCTCTTTCGAGACATGATCATCCAAAGTATGTATCACGTATGGCACTTAACTGACTGACTGAATATAATAGTTGAAAATATTATTATTTCTACTGGGCATAAAGTGGGGGATCAGTTTTAAATTTTTATGAAGTTATAAACTGATCCCCCACTAATTACTACTCAATAGTAATATAATCCATCTCTTCAACGTCTAGTTATGAGTCAAATAACAGGACAAATTCAGTTCTATAGCCTTGGTTGGCAACCAGTCTACCGCAGAAAACAATGGCAAACTAGTGCGGGATAATCATCTGCCCAGTCAGTCATGTCTCTTTTGAGACATGATCGGCCAAAGCGTGTATCACGTATGGCACTTAACTGACTGACTGAATATAATAGTTGGAAATATGATTAAGGCTTCTACTGGGCATAAAGTGGGGGATCAGTTTTCTATTTTTATGAAGTAATAAACTGATCCTCCAATTATTAATACTCAATAATATAACACATCTCTTCGATTTCTAGTTATGAGTCGAATAACAGGACTAATTGGGTTCTGTAGCCTTGGTTGACGACCAATCTATAGGAGAAATCAATGGCAACCTACTGCGGGATAATCTTCTGCCCAGTCGGTCATGTCTCTTTAGAGACATGATCGCCCAAAGCGTGTATCCCGTATGGCAGTTAACTAATTGACTGACTATGATCGCCTACGATCTGATTGAACAGAGAACCTAAAGTCGAAGAAGCAATAATTTTGACGACTCCTGTAGGTTCAACGAATTCCCGGGATGTGGTAGGGTCCCTGATTTTCCATACATATTCATCGTGTACTTACGTTTCTTTCTAAGCAAATCTACTTTCGTATATCTTCGCTTTGGATTCGTCTTTTCGTGTCTATATGACATTAAACTGCCTGCGTTTTCGTTTTGAGCACCTCTTGCTATCATCATTTTCATCATTTAACTCACTTACATTGGCCTTTGCCGTGTGCGTTTAATTTAATACAGTTCTACAACGCCTTTCGGGCGGCAAGACGATCTCGGAACATCAAACTAATTATCGGCTTGTCAGCGCGCGCGTTAAATTCCTGCCAACCTATAAAACTGTAACCCGTCCCCATCTTCTCCGGTCTGAAACGCTCACGTCTCGCTGTTTACGCATTCAGTCCGACGCGTAAACACAATGACACGTGTACATGTCAACCGTTGCGTACACAGACATGCACCCAACACATCCACGCATACATATTTGCACTCAACATACACACGCTAACACTCACATTCGGATAGAAAAATAAAAAGAAACATCTGACGTACTTAAAATCTGTGTACGCTGAAATACTTCGAAGCGTTTACACAAGGGAATGGAAAAAACACATTATGAAAGGTGAGCTAAACACATACTGGAACACACATTTGCAAATCAAATGCATCGATGATATATTAACACGTTTGTATTTCAACCTATCAGGCATGAACTCATAAACAATAGAAGAAATAAAGGAATTGTATTTTAAATACTCACACTATGGTATATATATATATATATATTTCATTTGGAAATACACATACTTCATTTTTCATATACACAGTAAAAAGAAACTTCAGATATTGGAGGCCATCTACATTAAATCCAAACAACCCACACTTATTAAAATCACATTTAAATCCGGTCATAACACGTTACATTGCATTTGAATACATGGTTCTGTTGTCATTTCGCGCTATCACGTGGTGTGACGTCATAGAACCGCATTGCAAATTTGCGAACTTCGTTTGCTATTTTTGGTAACTATTGCCGTTGCCTAGCGGAGTTTTATGTCAACACAAAATAAAATCGTCGCTGATGGTGGATGGTATTGTGTTACCGTCTTGGTGACCTCTCTGAAGATGGCTCATGTGAGCCGAAAGCTTAGAAGAAAACCAATAAATAATTATCCAACTGTTGGAGAATTTTTGTCTTTATTTTCAACTGAAATTAAAGCAAAAATACGACGTTTAGAACGGCTCATGATTAAACATAATAGACATTCATTGTCTCTTATATTTAATAGCATATGTTTACAAAATTATCTGCTACCTCAATACACTATATATATATATATGTATATATATACATATGTGTGTGTGTGTGTGTGTGTGTGTGTGTGTGTGTGTGTGTGTGTGTGATCTTTCTTTTAAAAATGTTTCGTTAAAATGACCGACAAGGAAGACTTTATGAATTGTTGATTAAATTTTTACCGGCACTCTTTTTTTTGTCTCCTTTTTGCTTGAGGTAAGGAATGTCAAAATCTTCCATGGATATTAACTATCCAAGGACTTTCAGCAACTTCACTGGCCATTTTCAAGGATGTCTTGTTTGCAATGATCATTTCTTGCCTCGTATTTTTAGTGAACCGTTATTTATTTTGTGTTTTTTGTAAAAGAGCCTTCTTTTAAAGCTGTCAAGGTAGGTACCTCAGCAAAACCACTGAAAAAAACAGCATAGTATGAAGGAAAAAGGCCCCAAACTAAATAAAAACAAAGTTTTATCGGCAAAATGTTTATGTTACCGTTAAGGGGATAGATCAAAGCAATTTTTAATTATTTTTTAATTATTTCTAACACGTTTGAAATTTTTGTAGACAAACTTTTTTTTTCTTACGTCAGTGCGAGACCTAAATTGCCGCAAAGCTTATCAAGTAAAAAAAAAAAACGTAATATTGCACAATGCACTTTTTTGACCGTGAAAGACACATTAATTTGGAAATTCTTGCAAAAATCAAATAATGGTCGGATTTTGATGAAAATTTCAGGACTTATTCATAATTGACAGAAATCAATTTTGAAATAATTATTTTTTATAAAATATGAGAAAAATATTTTTTGCATATGTTACCCACCCTCCACCAATTAATTTCCAGAAATGTTTAAAAATTCGAGAGTGGGCTGCATTAAGCCTAATATAATTAAATTCAGGACTCAATGGGGAATGCTAATCAACAGTTTATTTTTTCTCCAATAATCTCCGTCTTTCTAAAAAATAGGTCTGAATTGCGAAAAATGCAATAACTATGCCAATTTTTATGTGGATAAACTTCTGATTGCTTTTATGAACAATATAAATTAAACATATCATAGTCTGAAAAGAAAAAAAATTCAATGAATAATTAATTTTTACAAGAATTATTTTCTTTTTTTTTTTCATTTTTTAATTATATATAAAAATTAGATATAAATAGTTTCAAAATTATTGTTAAATTTCTTCCTCTATTGGGCGGGCTAGGGTATGTAATTAATGCGTGAAGACTACAATTACTAATCGATAATTTAAAAGTTTAAAACAAATAATTGTCCCCGTCAATTTTTAAAATAATTAAAACATTTTCATTGTGTGGATTTTGATTGCCCGTATCTTTATTTGTACGGGTGGCCGTACGTGATATTTGTCATTAAATGGTTACGTGATTCAAGGGTTGTCTTCCCTTACATAAAAAATTAAATTTGTATATTTTTGTCGCCTATGGCCTCCCTACTTAGCAGCTTCCGGTTCTCAATAACAGTTGTCATCACCTAGATAAACACATGACACCCAGACTACCGTAACTGATAAAAGATTTTCCCAAATATTTCAGATAGTAAGCAAGGACAGTTGTTTGAAATCAGATAAAGGTAAGTTTTAATTTAGAAAAATTGACTTTAATAACGTGTCAGCGAAGTATAGTTTATTTTTGCCAGATTTTTAAAACAGAAATGTGGCTACTGATTAACGTATGTGTCAATCAATCAAAAAAATGGCGGTACGTTTAAATTTTTTTTAAATTTTTTAAATTAAATTAAAATTAAATTAAATTAAAAAATGGCGGTACGTTTAAATTTTTTTTTAATTTTTTAAATTTTAGATTCCAATCAATATAATTTCGGTTTAAAATACGCCAGTGTATTTTGTTTACTGGAATTACTAAATTTAATCTCTTGACTTTCAATTAAAGCTAATTTTAAAGCTAAAATATAACTTATTTATTTTAAAAATTTCATTTTAAAATCAGTATGGAAAATTTATACTGAAAAGTGGAGGTACGTATATCAAGGGGCAGCTTTTAAAAACGCTCCTTTTTAAAAATCACTCTAACCCACTTTAAAAACTGACCTCATACCACAACTTGCTTCAGTGAGGAAGTAGGGAGAATAACCGATTAAAGTGTAGTATCTGTACCAACTGCAGCAACCCACAGCCAGTCAAAATCATAGGTCTGTTTGTTGCTGTATTCAATATCTGTTTGTTACGGGCCAATATAACACACACAACAAAACTCAAAGTTGTACTACCTGTGAGGGATAATATGTATATTCATTTATATATATATATACTTATATATATATACTTATATATATATATACTTGTGTGTGCTCGCACGCATTTATATATGTGTGTGCCCCGCCGTGCGAGTGAAATGAATTTAATCTATATGTAACGCACTTTCCGTGTCCGTGGTCCATGAGTGTATGTCTGTCTAGGGGCTGAAAAGCAAAAGTAGAGGGAGAGAGATGTTTAGGAAAAGATAGAAGAGAGAGATAAAACTGAATCAGATAAAGTTAACATATTCGTTGTTTGTTAACGCACTTATTTCTTCACAGTTGCAAAGACAGATAACAGATTTATTTTAGCCTTTGGACTATATGACTATACGACTATGTGTCAATTGAATAGGAAATAATCTTTATTTATTTATTTATTTTTTTTACCATTAATTTATTTTTATCGTGTGTAAAATCTTATATTTTTTTATAGTCTTTTTCTATTTCTTTCTGACTTGCATTTCTTTTCGTTCTTATATTAAATTATTCTATTTTTCCAGATTAATATTTGTATGGATTTTATTCATTATTTTTATCTATGTAGTTGTCTTCCAAGAAAAAAATGTTTGTATTTATTTATGCAATAAGATTACATGCCTTATTTTAGGTACATGCTGCTATCAACTAAAGAGAAAGATTATTGAATATTATTGTCCGTCTTCTTGAAAGTACACTACAGACCAAAAACCAAAAACTCTGAGGCACACGCACTCTCATACCTAGACAAAAAAAGAAAACACACACACACACACACACACACACACACACACACACACACACACACACACACACACTCGTACACACTGCACGCACACAAATACACGCACTTACAGACACTGCACACACACACACAGATACACACACACATAACATTTATAAATTCACTAGCAGTATAGCCCGGCGTTGCTCGGGTGTAAAGAAAACTTTCATATATAAATATATATATTATCGATTTTTTGCAATATTGTAAGAACTGCAACCTTGAAACTTCTGAATATCGTTTCTTATGTCTTTGTCTATGTGTGTATCAAATTGGATTAAAATTGGACCATTCCTTCTATAACCCGATTTTTTCGATTATTGATTTTCGATATTTATCGGGGGTACGTCGACACAAAACCTGGCTAAGAACACTCGCAGAAACTTATAGTACAACTGTGTAAATTTTCAAGAAAATCGGTTCAGGCGTTTCTGAGTCTATAGGTAACAGACACACACACACACGCAGACACACACACACATACACACATACGCACACACACAGACAATGTTCCATTTATAAATAAATTTAGATCTGGCCTGGTGCCTCTGCGATATTCCTGACCTGATATCTTAGGTTCAATAATTTTTCAATCGCTGTGACGTGGCTTCGTTCTCTCTTTTATAATTCACAACTTTTGTAATGAGCTTTTCTCTTCGGTGCCTTGACAGTATGAATTTAAGTATGCTACTAGATTGGCTACTAGGTCTCACTTTTTTACTGTTAAACTAGCTAGAAACAACCGCAAGTTCTATTCTAATAGTTTCTTTTCTTGCGCCTCACTGTGGAACTCCCTTCCGATTCCATGATTCCTTACACCCTGCAATCTACAAAAATTTAAATGCAACGCCAATCGTCTGGCTTCCTGAACCCTGTTCTTTCATGGTTTTTTCTCTTCATATTCAATTCTTGTAACATATCGAGCTTAGGGGCATTATTGCCTTCTTTATTAAAAGAAAATTGCTCCGATATTAAGCAGATGTTCCTCAGAATTCTATCATTGGACCTACTCTTTTGTTTTTTTGTCTTCATGAACGGTTTTGCATTCGCCAGTAGTTCCCAATATTTTTTTTTTAATCATGTCACCCCAAGCAAGGCATTCCACTGCCACTATAGCGCAGGGGATTACATAGAGCGATTGGGTATAGGAAATATCAGAAGGAGGGTGATAGACGAGTTAGGATGTACATAGGGAGAGAGTTGGAGAGAATGAGAATGAGTTAGTGTGTTAGGAAGTGTCTATTGACCCTACATTTAAACTCCTGGAGATGACGATAAGAATTATTTAAACTTGTCTTAACAGTAAGTTAATTTTTTTTTATAATCATATCACCCCAATCAAGTCATTGAGATAGGAGATGACTATTGACTTTACATTTAAATTCTTGGCGATTGTAGCTGTCGGAGAAGTGAGAGAAAAGAAGCTGTTGGAGTAGAAGTGGCGTTTACATGTTATTCGTTTCACAGGAAAAGGGTGGGACCTAGTTGCTAATCTTATTTTTGTGGCTCGAGTAAATTCATACATAGGGGCACCAGTTCTTTGGAGCAGAAGCTGTGAAATTATTTGTTGAAGAGACACAGGGAAGCCACATAACGCCGGTGAGAAAGTGACTGTATCTGAGCTTCCAAGTCGGGATCGATCACATTTAGAAGCTGCTTTCAAAAAAGTTCACCAATCATTTGCAGTGCTTTGTAACATCGCGGTCCCCCACCCCGCAGAATGTGCCTTGTGGCCCCACCTACCCGCAGAATGCAATTTGCGCCCCCCCCATCCCTCGAACATACTGACCCCACAATAAATGGTACTTTAAACAAAATGCCATACTCTCGGAATGCAGATATTCGGTGATCACGAAAAAACGGAAGAAATCGCGGAATTGGCGTTTTGAAGCGAAACATTACGAACGTTTTCACAACTTTTAGCTGGTTTTTTATGTATGTTGAACGAAACGGATATACATAATCTATTTCTCTCTCAGGTTCATTTTTTTTTTAATTACAAATAATTTGAGCCTCTTCGGGGGAGAGAGAGAGAGAGAGAGACGGCTTGATGTCTATTTCAACATACAAAAATTATAATAATTTTCCAGTTAATCCTAATAATTATTTTTTTTTTTTTAAATTACAATAGATCTGCGGAGCTAAGGAGCTTTTCGCCTTCCCGATGTCTGCGGGGGCCCTAAGCACGGCCCCGAACATTTGTTAACTGGAGCAAGAAATGACTTGTTACAGGATCCAAAACAAAATTGCTTTTATTTATTTATTTATTTATTTATTTATTTATTTATTTATAATCATCATTGTTAATCATTTTTGTCAGAATGGCTGAAATTAAACCCAGGAAGCGCTAATCATTATGCCTTTTCGGACTGAGGTTTTTTGTTTTGTTTTTTTTGTCTCTCTCCCACCGACGCGACGTGGCTTCTCTGTGTCTCTTCTATAAATACTTTCACGGTTTCTGCTCCGATGAACTTAGATCACTGGTACCCACAAACTACGAATTTGAACGAGAGACTAGATTAGCAACTAGATCCCACCCTTTTACAGTGAAACCGATAAAATGCAGCTGTAACTTCTACTCCAACAGTTTCTTTCCTCGCACTTTCCGACTGTGGAATTCTCTTCCACACGGTTGCTTCCCCGACGGCTACAATCTCCAGGAGTTTAAATGTAAGGTCAATAGACACCTCCTAACACACTAACCTGCTCCCATTCTATCAAACACTCTTCCCATCTGCCCAATCCTCATTCTCGGTATCCTTACTCATCTGTCACCTTCCTCCTGACATTCCCTATGTCTAACCACTCCTTCTCTTTACCTTCCCCTATGTAGCCCCATGCGCAATAGTGGCAGTGGAATGCCTTGCGTGGGGTGAGATGATTAAAAAAAAAGTTGAAGTTGAATAATAATATTCAATCAAACACTAAATGCTCTCAGAGGAAATTTGTTTTGCTGTTTCGTGCCAGGGAGATCTTCTCATCGCAGTCCTTCTTGCATGTTTTCAAATCTACGATTCTTCCATGCATCAAATATTGCAATATAATGGTCTGCTATAAAATAGCAAAATACATAGAATAGTCCGTAATGTAAGCAGTCCTGACCTGGCATCTCAGCTTTTGTAACTTTACCCCACAGTACGGTAGCTTCTCTATGCCTCTTCTATAAATACTTACATGACAATTGTTCTAATAAACCTTTTTTTTATTCTTTAGTGCGTTAAACGCACGCATGGAAGCGTGGTACTGTACTGGCCAGTGAGGTCTCATCATTTTACTGCTCCTCACCCTTGTTCACCTGTGGATCTCTCTTTATGAATCTGATTTGCCCGTCAGTTAAGATCTTCAAAAATTTAAATGCCACATCAGTCGCTATTTTTTGACTTTGTAAAACCAGTTCTTTAATTTTCTCACTAATGTTTTCTTCATTCTATTTCATTTTCAGTAACCGCTTGTGTCTTAGTGGTGGGGGTGATTATTTTTAAAAAATGATCGATAGAAAGATAGATATGAACAGACTGAGATAGATAGATAGATAGATAGATAGATAGATAGATAGATAGGAACAATATTACATTGATAGACACATACATAAATACATACATAAGGCTATATATATATATATATATATATAGAGAGAGAGAGAGAGAGAGAGGGTGGGTTGAGAGAGAGAGAAATAAATATATAGAAACAATTTGAAATAGATGGATAGATAGATAGATACATACATACATACATACATACACGCGTAATGCTATATATATATAGAGAGAGAGAGAGAGAAAGAGATAGATAAGAACAGTCTGAGATAGATAGATAGATAGATAGATAGGAACAAGCTTAGATTGATCGACACATACATAAATACATACATAAAGCTATATATATATATATATATATATATATATATATCGTGAGAGAGAGTGAGAGAAAAAGATTGCTAGTAGATGTGATAGATAGATATGAACAGACTGAGATAGATAGATAGATAGATAGATAGATAGATAGATAGATAGATAGAGAGTTAGGTAATTGAGTTTTGTGCATGAAATGTGATTATGTTCAACCTACTTAGAGTCTCTTGGGCCTGAAAGCCTTTTAAGTCAACAATCCTATTCTCTCGCTCTTTCGCTTTTCATCAGTCTTTTATGAACTAAACTCCTAACCTCATTACTCGAATCTGATGTTGCTAATCAAGAAAAAGCATTTAAGTGTCTCCAGTTTCTTCAGCCGACTTCATTTCATAATGCACTTCGTTTCCTTTTGCCTGATTTGCGATTTGACGACGAGGATCGGGAGGTTTTTTTTCTTTTCTTTTTTGTGTCAATGCTTGAACGAAAAAAACAAACAAACAAACAAACACAAAGCTGTCAAAAATATGTCATAAATTTACTGATTTACAGGGAGCTATAGATAAAATATCGCCATTTGATATGTTTAACTTCGATCATACTGGGTATGACAATAAACTGCATCCGGCAGTCAGGTCTCTGATCGTGAGGTTGTGAGGATAAAGGAACCACCTCTTAATTGCTGTTAACCCCAGGCCCTTCTTGGCACGAGGTGGTAGTTCCTGTTAAGGTCCAAGCTATGGTCAAATAATTAAACCCCAAAATGGGGTCAAGACACTATAAAAGTATTAAAATAGATTTTTCTAGAAAAAAAGGGAAAAAAAATTGTTACGAAAATGTGTAATGACATTTTTCTGTTTTTAAAAATTTATCGTAAATAATTAGGCCGGTATAAATAAATATATTATACTGTTTGATGATAAAAACAGAATATCTACTTAAATTCGTTTATCGATCAAAAATATTGTTCAAACAAACCATTTCAAATTGTCGGTTGTTTATAACCAAGTTTCGATAATCTTCGTTAATTTCCGTAACATGATGATTATCGTAAATAATCAGGCCGGTAGGAATAAATATATAATACTGTTTGATTATAAACAGCATATCTACTTAAATACGAGTATCGCTCAAAAATAATGTTCTCTTCCCTCCAGTTATGGGTCAAACAATAGAACGGATTGGGTTCTATAGCCTTGGTCGGCAACCAGTCTACCGCAGAAAGCAATGGCAACCTACTGCGGGATAATCTTCTGCCCAGTCAGTCATGTCTCTTTCAGTCATATCACGTATGGCACTTAACTGACTGACTGAATATAATAGTTGGAAACATAATTAAGCCTTCTGCTGGGCATGAAGTGGGGGATCATTTTTATATTTTCTGAAGTAATAAACTGATCCCCCACTTAAAATATAATACATCTCTTCTCTCTCTAGCTCTGAGTCAAATGACTGGACAGATTGGGTTCTATAGCCTTGGTCAGCAACCAGTCTACCGCAGAAAGCAATGGCAACCTACTGCGGGATAATCTTCTGCCCAGTCAGTCATGTCTCTTTCAGTCATATCACGTATGGCACTTAACTGACTGACTGAATATAATAGTTGGAAACATAATTAAGCCTTCTGCTGGGCATGAAGTGGGGGATCAGTTTTGTATTTTTATGAAGTAATAAACTGATCCCCCACTTAAAATATACTACATCTCTTCTCTCTCTAGCTCTGAGTCAAATAGCAGGACAGATACGTATATCTTCGCCCAAAGAGTGTATCACGTATGGCACTTAACTAACTGAATGAGGAAGGAGGGTTTGGAGAACGTGATGCTCACGGGACGGACAGAAGGGAGAAGAGGCAAAGAAAATAAACGCATGACGTACTTGATGGACTTGAGCAGATGGATGGTGGGTAGGGGATTGTGTGAAATAACAGGATAGTTCGCTATTAAGAGCGACAATGGATAGGGAGAGGCGAGGGCCATGATCGTTTACGTCCTGAAGAAACACGACTCATAGAAGGGGAAGAAGAGGATTTCCGGAATCTTGTGATCAGTAGCATCACCAACCAGGACCAACTGAAGACCTGAAAGATTTTCTTGCCAGTCGGTGAATTGAAAGAATTAGTATTTAGATTCAGTTAATAACGTTTGTTTTTCGTTCTATTTTCCCTTTAATTTCTCTACACCAACGTTTTCAAAGACGGTAAGGTGAAAATGGCGTTATTAGTCCAGTCGGCAAAACAAACTGAGATTTACTTTTAGAATCAACCAAGTTGTTATTTTTTCATTATTCGATCTCGTTTCGCGCAGTAAAAGACTAGGAAGAGATTATAAAGGGAACGGGGCAGATATTTGTCGACGAAAAACGAAGGGACGAATAGGTCGTGGGGGTACCGAGTAGAAACAACAAAGGAAAGCGGGGTATATTTAACGCCTGGTGAGAGTAATGACACAGTTGCATCATGGGAACGAGGGTAACTCTTCCTCCGATTAAGTTGAAGAAGAAAGAAAAAAGGAAAAGTAAAGGAGTAAAAAAAAAAACAACAAAGAATTAAAGAAACGGTGAGGAAAAGAGAAAGAAGAGAAAATCAGAAGCAGAGTTACGATAAAAAGAAGGAAAAGAAAAAGAAAGTAAAGATAAAGAAAAAGACCTTAAGAATAAACAAATGTTGGTTGGTTGGTTGCTTGTTTTTGTTTGATGGCATACTAGCAGTATAGCCCGATGTTGCCCGGGTGTAATAAAAGCTTTAAAACTAAAAAACTAATCCATGGTCCTGGAGCTCAGACTCAGCCTAAAGAATATTTGAAATAATAAAATAAGTGTGACAATTTCCCAATCGCACCTAATATATATATATATATATATATATATATATATATATATATATATACTAAAAGTATAGCCCGGCGTTGCTCGGGTGTAATGAAAGCTTTAAAACTAATCCATGGTCCTGGAGCTCAGACTCTTTGGACGTTGACACGAAAGACTAAAAAACAATAGTTGTTTCCAGTTAAAGCGAAACCGTAGACTGAAAGAAAAATGAATGGATGTAAATCAAATTTTGATTTCCTGGTATCGATATCAAATAAGATTTTTTCATCGTAAACTGAATTTTGAAGGCTAAATAAGTCCTCTGAGTAAATGGTATCATGGCTGAGACTAAGAATTACAATTATACCTACTTAGAGCCAAACCCCAAACAAAAACTAAAATAAAAGGGCTGAAAAACTGATTTCGATCAAACCCGGTATCTTGTCTTATATATATATATATATATATATATGATCGATTGTCTGCACTATTGTACGAACTGCAACCTTGAAACTTCTGAATATCGTTTCTTATGTCTTTGTCTGTGAGTGTATCAAATTTGATTAAAACCCGACCACTCCTTCTATAACCCGATTTTTTCGATTATCGATTTTCGATATTTATCGAAGGTACCTCGACACAAAACCTAGCTAAGAACACTCGCAGGCGCTTATAGTACAACTGTGTAAATTTTCAAGAAAATCGGTTCAGCCGTTTCGGTGTCTATAGATAACGGACACACACACACAAAGTTTCATTTATAAATAAGTTTAAATCAACCTCGGCGGGTCATTTATTGCTAACTAAATTTTATTTATTTATTGCTGGTAATACCTTTTTCTTTCAAATATTTATTGTTGTTTTTTTATATAAGTTTTGGGTCTAGTAATACTTTTTCTTTTCGAGTACCAAGATTCATTGGGATGTGTTTTTAAGGGCAGGGTCCCAAGTCCTGCCCTGCTATTTAAACCATAACTGGACGGAAGGGACGGATTAATACCTTTCCCAAGGGTACCAGTGCTTTAGTGAATGCAGGGTATTCAACTGGAATTCGAACTCGGCTCACCGATTTCTCTTTCCGAGCCGATATCCACCGCACCACAACGCACATCCGTCCCTAAACGCTTACAGAACCTGTTATTCCCAAGCGGTCACCCATCTAAGTACTGACCAGGCTCAACGTTGCTTAACTTTGGTGATCGAGCGAGAACCGGTGTATTCAACGTGATATGGCCGTAAGCCATAAACAAATGTGCGCTTTCCACAATTGCTCTCACGATACAAGCTCTAAGAGACACTCAAGCTAGGGAATTATTAAATGATAAAAGCATACATATACGAGAGAGGTGTGCATATTACGAGCATATGTGGTATAGATAACGACCGACTATATAATTTAAGATTGTAGTGATCAAGAAAGCACCCCCACAGGATTCTTGTGTCTAAACATTTTGTGTCTAAAATAATCTTTCTCCTTGCCAATGGAATACGAAAGGAATGAGATTAAGTCCTCTTCGTGTGACCTGGGGGTCCTAACTTTTAAGGTCTGACCTGGTAGGACTAAAAAATATCAGTCCGTTAAGTGCCATACGTAATACACACATTGGCGATCATATCTCGAAAGAGATATAACTAAGCACATGATTTTCCTACAATAGGTCGCCAATAATTTCTGCTACAGGCTGGTTGCCAACCAAGGCTATAGAATCTAATCTTTCATGCTATTTAACCCATAGCTGGAAGGAGAAGCAACGGATTAATACGTTCCTGGGGGTATTTGCGTGTAAATTCATGGGATGTTGAAGAAAAGATAAGAGATGGATGGGAATCAAGTAGATAAAAGATGGGAATTGATGTTGCATTTAAACTTTTGGAAATGATAGCTATCAGGGAAGAAAGCGAATGAAAATGAATTCCACAACTTAGAGAACCCGATGCTCAAGAAACGGATCGATAGAAGGGAAGATAGACAAATGCATGAATTACTTGATAAGCTTGAGCAAATGAATAGCAGAGCGGAGTTTGGAAGGAGTAACGCGAGAAAGGACTTTAAATGCTACGCAGGTTTGGTAAACGTGGAAGGCCATGATCGCCTACGTCCTGAAGAGACACAGCACATAGAAGAAGAAGAAAAAGAAGAAGAATGCCAACACAAATAGGCTTCTTTATCTTTATGGTGTGGGAAATCATGGCTCTCCACATTTTCCAGTCTTTTGTAGCTCTTAAATTTTTATTTTCGCTGTTTCCCAACGTCTGTACTGCAAATTATTTACACAAGCTCGTTAGCTAGTTTATATACTGTTATTCTATATCCCCCTTCGTCTTCAATATGTCTCGTGGGTGTCAAATGTTCTAAGCCTTCTTTCCTCATGTCACCTAGAATTATCACTTTTTCACTGTAAATATAAACGTCTTTTCTGTTTTTATTTTCTCAAATTCTTCATTGCTGACATATTAAATCCGTGATAGTCTTAGCATCCTTATGTAAAAAAAATCATTCATTTTATTTCATTTCATAGCCGATTTTCTAGCATTCATCGCTGTAGATAGACTAAACTATCACCCGGTTCACACTCCACCCACGTCTTTTGAACAGGTGAAGAGGCTCATCCCTTGTTCCATGATTAGGATGTGGCTTCCGGCTTTCTTTTTTCCAATCTTCTAACTCTTAAGTAGTCACCTGCGCATCAGTGGCGTTAACGCCTTGCTTAGGGGTGATATATATAAATCAAGGACACTCTGATAAAGATATGCACATACCCAATCAGATGACAGATGACAGTCAAATAGCAAAAGAAAACAAAAAAAAAAAAAACGAACAATAAGTAGTTCTAGTGTTTGGTTTGTTTTGTTTTATGGCAACCTCAATGGGTTATTTAATGCCAACGAAATTTTACAATAGATTTGTATAGATAGAATATACTTTCTTTGTAAAGTTGGTTTCGTTGAGAGTCAGATGTGATTCTGGTAATATTTTCAAAGATATTTTTGTTGGTAACATTTTTCCTTCAAAAACGTATTTTTATTGGCAATATTTTTCCTTTAAAAACGTTCTGTTGGCAACATTTTTCATTCAAAAAAGTTTTGTTGATAAATACTTTCATAGCATTTTGACATTGGTTTGGGGATTAATTATCGACCCATAGCTGGGAACCTAACAGGTGCTACCACTCCGAGTCAAGGTTAACTAGGGAAGGGAACAACGGCAATTAAGAGGTGGTTGCATGCTCCTCACAACCTCTCAATCTGAGACCTTGCTCCCGAATGCAATTTACCGTTATACCCAGGACCAAGTAGTTCTAGGGAGTGTACAAGATAATTTTTTTTCTTCAATGTTTGCAAATTCACAAGCCAGTGGGAAATCTATTATTTTGGCCAATAGAAAAAAGATTGCCCCCATGCGAAGAAAAAGACCAGGACAAATTTCGCGAAGATAAATGAAGAGTTTTATAAGTTATGGAAGAATGAGCAGTTCATATCCAAACAACCCGTTGAGTACAGCAGAGTAATATTTGTTTCCCCAATGGCTACAAGCTTAATCTTTCTAAGTCATTCCAAGTTAACGTTTTTTTCCATCTTCTTCGTATAAACTATCCCATAGCGTAAACCTCTAGAACAACGGATGTAATTGACAGGTATATGCGGCCGTAGGTAAGGTCGACAAATTGGCAAGGATTTAGTTAACAGATCTGGCCATAGATAAAGTTCAACAAAGGACAAGAATGTGGCTGACAGATATATCCGTTTGTAGATGATTCCAACAAATTGCAACAAAATATCCAGCGACAACAGGCTTGAAAGGCGATGATTGTGATTGACAGATACATCCGGCCGTAGATAAAATCAACAAAGTGACAACCCAAAGAGCAAAAATGCGTGGGTCAAGAGGTGTAGCCATGTTGGTTGCGTGAAAGTTTTAAAATTATATAAAGTTTAAAATTTTTGACTGAAGATAGAGAGACTAGCTAACAACTCCCGACATCTCCTTCGTATGTGCTCTCTCCACCTCCTTGCTCCACACAAGCGTCACTGACAAAGAATAAAAGTATAAGATTATATATATATATATATATATATATATGTGTGTGTGTATGTGTGTGTGCGTGTGTGTGTGTGTGTGTGTGTGTGTGTGTGTTCCTGGTTGTCTGTCCAGATCCAGCGGCGTAATATACTACACTAACACGAGTGACGTACTAAAAAAAAAAACATTGTTAAGAAGAAAAGACAATAAAATTCAAGTCAACTATTTTTACTGCTGAATAAAAAGCCATTGATTTGACACTTAACATCATCTCCCAAAGCAAAAGGAAACAGTTTCTGATTTTTTTCATATTCTCTATCAGTACTGACAACTCTACAAAATAAAAATTTAGAAAACCCACTGATCATAAAACTATCGTTCAAATTAACATCATTGTCAGATACAAAAGAAATTATCCTTTGTTGGATTCCAAGCCATGTGGGAATCCGAGGAAATGATAAGGCTGACACAGCCGCCAAAGATGCGCATAAAGGGCCCATTGACCAAACATATAAGATTCCATACACAGATTTAAAAGTAAAAATACAATCATATATTCCAAATAAATAGCAAATCCACTGGAACAACTGCAATCCAAATAAATTACTAACAATAAAACCGACTCAAGGTGAATGGATCCAGGGTTACAGGGAATCACAAAGGGAAGAAGTTATCCTTTCTCGACTCCATATTGGACATACTAAAATAACTCATCTGTTCATACTGGAAAAAAGGAACCGCCATGATGCACTGTAAGAAACTTCATCATGGACTGCGCTGACTTTTCATCTATACGAAAAAAGTATTACAACACAAAAACAATAAAAGAACGATTTGAACACACCGAGATAGACCATTTAATGGTATATTTAAAGAAAATAGGACTATTTAAAATTTAATTAAACTAAAAATGTATACAATCTAATGTGTACAACCACTCTAACGCGTGCAACAGCTTCAAAACAAATGTGATCCAAATATTCAAAGACTGACCTTAAATGACCTTAATGGTCGATGGGTCGTTAAACTCAAACCAAACCAACAAAGTTGAAGGAAAGGAACAGCCAGGCAGTGGCTTCCACAAGCTAAAAGTGCGGTATATGAATCTGTTAACACAGAATGTACGGACACATCTAATCACATCAAGTGTAAAATGATGAGACCTATCTGACAATCTAGTATTGTGCTGATATCCATAAAGTCGAGGTATCAACGAGGAAATCTCATCGGAACAATTACCGAGAAATTATTTCATTAAAAAAGCTTAGTTACGGTAGTGGGGAGAGGATACAGGTTCGATTCTTGTCGGCAGCCAAAATCTGTCTACAATAGAGCTTCTCAATCTAGACTAGTCGTTATTTACTATCATTGTTTCATAAAAATGAAAATAAAACAAACAAACAAACAAAAAAACAGGGAGAGCAACTGATACACGTACCCCCACCGAAAATATTGTCATAAAAAATCGATTAAAACAATGACAGAAGAGATGGGTCCAAATACTTTTGATAAACACTTATATATTAATAATTGTTAACCAATTCTATTTAACTGATATCCCCTATATAGTTAAACATTGAATATTAATTAATAGTTTCTTAACAGGTAACCAATCTATTATTTTTTTCTAATTAATTTCTGCTCCGATGAACTTAGATCACTGGTGCCCCCTAAATACGAATTTGCACGAGATATTAGATTAGCAACTAGATCCCACCCTTTTACAGTGAAACCGATAAAATGCAACCGCAACTTCTACTCCAACAGTTTCTTTCCTCGCACTTCCCGACTGTGGAATTCCCTTCCACACGATTGCTTCCCCGACGGCTACAATCTCCAGGAGTTTAAATGTAAGGTCAATAGACACCTCCTAACACACTAACCTGCTCCCATTCTATCAAACACTCTTCCCATCTGCCCAACCCTCATCCTCGGTATCCTTACTCATCTGTCAGCTTCCTCCTGACATTCCCTATGTCTAACCACTCCTTCTCTTTACCTTCCCCTATGTAGCCCCATGCGCGATAGTGGCAGTGGAATGCCTTGCTTGGCGTGAAATGATTAAAAAAAAAAATTAGGTAATCGTTCCTCTTATCGAATTGTTTGTTTCGTGAAATTAGGCAGTAAAATTTGACACCAGAGCTCAAATACTGAACAGCTGAAAAACAGTTACCACAAATGGTAGACGAGTGCTCATGGAATCTACAATATTCACGAGATAAAATGGCCGTTTAATCAAATATTGTACATTTAGAATTCGATATTCTGGAAATTAAATTAACAATTAATTAATCGGTGAATTTGGCGCGCTCAGACATTCTGGATGGAATAATAACGCTAATAATATGAATGCTGACAGAATTCCAGCCAACAGGCGAAATTTAATTAACTGGGTGATTCTTTAGATGATGGCTTCGTTTCGGAAGGAGTAAATTCGAATACTTGTAAAATCAGCATTGATTTATTCCGATATATCCAATGATTGCTTGCGCTGTATCTGAGTTTCAACAGAAAGTCAGAACTTTGGGCAGTATCAATTATTATTATTATTATATCATTTTTCATCATATTTCGATTTCTGCTTTGGTCTCACTACCAACCAAGTCTGCGGGGAGACCTAAGGCAGGTCGTGGCGTGTTGTTATGGCTCCATTTCATGTTTTTCTATCTTCCCTATCATCCCTAGCATTACATAGATAAAGTTTTATTATTATTATTATGTCATTTTTCATCATATTTCGATTTCTGCTTTGGTCTCACTACCAACCAAGTCTGCGGGGAGACCTAAGGCAGGTAGTGGCGTGTTGTTATGGCTCCATTTCATGTTTTTCTATCTTCCCTATCATCCCCAGCATTACATAGATAACGTTTTCCTTAGTGTGTGGGCTGTACTTAATAAGACAATTTTTTGTATATCTCTTAAGCTGGGGTTTCCAGGGATTCTTTCAATGTGTTGTTTTGTTCCATTTTTTATCATTCCAAGTGCACCTACTATCACTGGCACAACTCTTGTTTTCAATTTCCACATTTTTTCTATTTCAATTTCCAGGTCTTTATATTTTGACAGTTTTTCAAATTCCTTGATTGCTATGTTACAATCCGCTGGACAAGCCATATCAATTAATAGACAAGTTTTCTCCTTCTGGTTTTTAACAATAATGTCTGGCCTGTTTGCTTCAATTTTTCTGTCTGTGTAGATGGTGTAATCCCATAGAATGGTTACATCTTCTATTTCTGTAACCGGTGCTGGATGATGTTCATACCAGTGTTTGTTTACAGCTTTTCCATAATGTTTGCACATTGCCCAATGTAAATATTGCCCAACTCTATCGTGGCGATTTTTATATTCGTTATTATTATTATTATTATTATTATTATTATATAATCATGTCGCCCCAAGCAAGGCATTTTACTGCTACTGTTGAGCATGAGGTGACATAGGGGGTAAATTATGAGAAAGAGTGACAGGTTACAGGGGGTGTCAGGAAGAGAGTAGGAGAAGGAAGAGAATACTGATGAGAGTGGAGTTGACGAAGAAAAAAGAATGAGAGAGAGAGGATGTAAGTTAGCGAGATAGGAGATGACAATTGACTTTACATTTAAATTCTTGGAGATTATAACTGCCGGGGAAACAATTAAACGGAAGGGGAGTCCACCGGCTGGAAGTGCGAGAAAAGAAGTTATTCGGATAGAATTTGCGTTTATATTTTATTGGTTTCACAGTAAAAGGGTGGGACCTAGTTGCTAATCTTGTGGCTCGAGTAAATTCATATATGGGGGCACCAGTGTGCTAAGTTCATCGGGGCAGAAGCCGTGAAAGTATTTTTTTTAATTGTATCAGCCCGAGCAAGGCCGTAACGCCACTGATGTGCAGGGGTTACGTAATATTGAAAAGATTGGAAAAGAGAAAGCCGAAAACCACATCCTAAACAGAGAACAAGGGATGAGCCTCTTAACCTGTTCACTAGACGTGGGTGGAGTGTGAACCGGGTGATAGATAGATCTATCTACTCCAATTGAAAAAAGACAAAGTGAGAAGATTGGAAAAGAGAAAGCCGGAAACCACTTCCTAAACAGGGAACAAGGGATGAGCCTCGACACGGGGTAGCCACACTGCGTTGGTGAGAAAGCAACAGTAACCAAGCTGCCAAGTGGGGATCGATCACATTACAAATTCTCCGTTGTTTTTTTTAAGAACATCTAAGAGAATGGCAGGAGCACCCGACCAGATATGGCAGCAATACTCAATGCACGGGTGGATGGTAGATTTGTATATGTGAAGGATTGTTTCGGACGGGAAAACTTCCCGGTCCTACACAAAGAAACGACCTTCTTAGCAACGGATTCAGCAATGGATTCTATATAGCTATTCCACTTGAGGTCTGATGTGAGAGTTAATCCGAGGAGACGCAGCTGGATTTGAAAGGATTAAGGATAGAATCCGCTACGCTGATTATTGATGTCAACAGAGGTTACCACCAATCAGTCTCTTAGGAAAATTATTTCCGGTCAAACTATAGAAAGGAAACAACTCATTGATTTCATTGAAGATGTTTCTAAAAAGTAACATTTTGGTGAAGCAGTTAATAGTCTGTAAAATGGAAATAGGAATTTGAGAGAATCTTCAGTATTCCCCCCGGAAAAAAGAGAGGAACAAGGAAAAATAACGCATTGAATTAACTTTTTAATTCAAATATGTAGATGATTTACACAGTTGTACTATAAGCGTCTGCGAGTGTTTTTAACTAGGTTTTGTGTCGATGTACCCCCGATAAATATTGAAAATCGATAATCGAAAAAATCGGGTTATAGAAGGTAGTGGTCCGATTTTAATCAAATTTGATACACTCATAGACAAAGACATAAGAAATGATATTCAGAAGTTTCAAGGTTGCAGTTCTTACAATATTGCAGAAAATCGATAATATATATGTATATATATATATATATATGTATATATATATATATATATATATATATATATATATATATATAAGGCAAGATGTTTGTGTGTGTGTGTCTGTTTATCTGTCTGTATGACCCTTATACAAATTCCCAAATTTTATCCGATTCTCACCAAACTTCACACAAATATACTTTAGGCTGACTCTGAGCTCCAGGACCATGGATTAGTTTTAAAGCTTTCATTACACCCGAGCAACGCCGGGCTATACTGCTAGTATATATATATATATTAGGTGCGATTGGAAAATTGTTGCAATTATTTTATTATTTCAAATATTCTTTAGGCTGAGTCTGAGCTCCAGGACCATGGATTAGTTTTAAAGCTTTCATTACACCCGAGAAACGCCGGGCTATACTCCTAGTATATATATGTTTTCCACAAACGAGAAGTGCGAGTGAAGAAACTATTAGAGTAGAACTTCCGGTTAGTTCTAGTCATCTCAGCAATAAAAGGATGAGACCTAGATGTCAAACTAGTATTAGCAGTTGGAAGTTTAAGAATAATTTTTCTTCTGTTGTCATAATTTCGCTTGATAAGAACCCAAATAGAACAAGTGTAAAAAGCAAAGGAAAAGTCGATATCACAGCGATCTTTTCTTGAATATATGAGGAGCTTTCTTCAGAACCAGTAATCTTGAAAAATAGCTATGCGTGAAAAAGAGCTGTTAGTGAACGTATAATACTAACACACACACACACACACACACACACACACACACACACACATATATATATATATATATATATGTATGTATATATATTCAACAAATGAGAAGTGCGAGTGAAGAAACTATTTGAGTAGAACTTGCGGTTGGAAGTTTAAGAATAATTGTTCTTCTGTTGTCATAATTTCGCTCGATAAGAACCCAAACAGAACAAGTGTAAAAAGCAAAGGAAAAAATCGATATCACAGCGATAATTTTTAATTTTTAATATATGTTTCTTTTCCTGAATATATGAGGAGCTTTCTTCAGAACCAGTAATCTTGAAAAACAGCTATGTGTGAAAAAGAGCTGTTAGTGGACCTATAATACTAATACACACACACACACACACACACACACACACACACACACACACACACACACACACACACACATATATATATATATATATATATATATGTCTCGACCACGAATGACTTCGTTTAGACTGGTCGTCATGGAACTTTTTTTCTGGCTTCTTAATTTTCTGTCTATTGCGATTTTTCATCGTCATGTTTTGTCTTCACGTCTCCTATTATTTTATTTTATTCTCCTTCATAACCTTCTGGTCAGTTTCTTGCACCGTAGTTGCTTTCTCGCCTTGCTAGCCTGAAACGGTTTAAAATATATCAACGGCTCTAGATTGAGATCAGCCCTAATTTAATGATTGTGTATTATTTTCTACCAAATCCATCATTGTGCTTAATCATGCCGACATCAGAAAAGTATTACTTTGCTCTGAGATATATTAATTCAAGCCGGGCGTAAAGCATCTTTATCCACTGTGGCACATGCCCTATTTTAAGCTGCAATATAACGAGCCCAAAACTAGCATTACTTCCCCCTGTTACAACGACCCCTACCGTTTTTTTTCTATTCCGCACCTTCTACAACCAACGCCTACGATGATGCAATATTCTTCCCTGTGGCTTCACAAGTGAAGAAAGCTAACTATTGCCGAAAGAATTTCTATTTAACACCATCCGTTCGTCAATTATTAGTTAGAGATGGCGGAGTGGTCGGAACCAGGCGCAGCTGGAGCTGTCAATCGTTTCGTCCCAACGTCTGTCATTCTGTTTGTCTGTCCCTTCGCCTGAGGATACAAAAGTCACCTTCTACATTAGAGAGTTCCTCGCCGTCTTAATACGCTCACTACAACTGTGGCATTCCTGGGAGTTAATCTACGATGCAGGATTTGCAGGCGGATTTAACGCAAAGAATTGGAAGTTTTAGAGATATTATTCAAAGGACGGGAAAAGAAAGAAGACTTTTATAAAGAAGAAAGTGGATTAAAATGAATATTTGAGAGAGAAGGAGTAAGAAGAAAATGAATGATGAAAAGAATCAGCCAGAGAATGAAAAAGAAGAAAGATATCAGAGAAGATGAAGAAAAAGGAGAAAGAAGAAAAAATGAAGAAACAAAAAGATGAGCCAAAGAAGAAAGTGAAGAAAGATATCCGTGAAGATTAAGAAAAAGAAGAAAAAAAGTAGAAGAAAATGAAAGAAGAAAATGAAAGAAGAAAAATACAAAGAAAATCAATCAGAGAAAAAAAAAAGAACAAAGATATCAGAGAAGGTTAGAAAAAAAAACAAATGAAGAAAACAAAAAAGTAGGAAAAGAATTATAAAGAAGAAAAAACAGCAAAAGAAGAAAAAAGAAGAAAAATATCTGAGCAGATTAAGAAAAAGAAAAAGAGAAAGACAACAAAATCCAACAACATCATTAATATCAAGAATAAATCACTCTGCGAAATGTATGGGAAGACATTTTCCTTTGCAGTATTTAATCGTAACAATGTCTTCTCATAAATATAACAATCCTATAAAATAAAATCCCATTTTTTGAAGAAGGTAACAAGGCAGCTAAATGTATTGAGACTGGAATTAAAATTGAAAAATGTGGTACATTAATGTTACTTGAATGAGTGAAACATTGGTTACGATCAAAAACGCTATACACAAGAACGTTAACGAGAATTCTGGCACCTCAAGTTTGCAAGTCTTTCAAAACATTGCAGTGGGTTAAACTGCTTATCTTCTTAGGAGCGAATTATCAATGGATGGAAATAAGTATCATTTAACATCAGACTGAGTGCAAACACCATGTATATGTTTGTTACCACTCCGAGGGTAAAAATTCAATAAAGAAACATAATAAACAGAAAATAAAAGAAGTTAATAAACCTCCGGATGTGCGTTGTGGTGCATTGGATATCGGCTTGGAACGAAAAATCGGGGAGCCGAGTTCGAATTCCAGCCGAATTCATTGCATTCACTTACGCCCAAATACCCTTGGGAAAGGTACTAATCCATATATCCCTTCCAGTTATGGGTTAAATAACAGGACAGATTGGGTTCTATAGCCTTGGTCGGCAACCAGTCTACCGCAGAAAGCAATGGCAACCTACTGCGGGATAATCTTCTGCCCAGTCAGTCATGTCTCTTTCGAGACATGATCACCCAAGCGTGTATCACGTATGGCACTTAACTGACTGAATAATCTTCCCTATCATAATATATATATATATATATATATATATATATATATATATATATATATATATATATATATAATCTATCTAAACTTATTTATAAATGGAACTTTGTCTCTGTGTGTTTGTGTCCGTTACCTATAGACTCCGAACCGACTGAACCGATTTCCTTGAAAATTTGCACAGTTGTACTATAAGCGTCTGCGAGTGTTCTTAGCTAGGATTTGTGTCCAGGTACATCCGATAAATATCGAAAATCGATAATCAAAAAAATCGGGTTATAGAACGAGTGGTACCATTTTAATTAGATTTGATACACTCATAGACAAAGACATAAGAAACGATATTCAGATGTTTCAAGGTTGCAGTTCTTACAATAGTGCGGGAAATCGATAATATATCTATATAAAAGGCAAGATGTTTGTGTGTGTGTCTGTTTATCTGTCTGTATTTTTTTCATCCCTTTAATTTTCGTTTTTGCTTCGGGTTTGGCTCTAATTAGGTATAATTGTAGTTCTTAGTCTCAACCATGATACCATTTACTCAGAGGACTTATTTAGCCTTCAAAATTCAGTTTACGACGAAAAAAACTTATTTGATATCGATACCAGGAAATCAAAATTTGACTTACATCCATTCATTTTTCTTTCAGTCTACGGTTTCGCTTTAACTGTAAACAACTATTGCTTTTTAGTCTTTCGTGCCAACGTCCAAAGAGTCTGAGCTCCAGGACCATGGATTAGTTTTAAAGCTTTCATTACAACTTTCATTGTTCATTTCATTAAGTCATTGTATTTTTATATTTTTAGTGTTGCATTTATTTTCATTTAAAAAATGCATTGTTGATCATTTTATAACACCAGTAGTTAAGAGATGGTTTTACGCTTCTTGAAAGCCTCCAATCTCCCGATCAGAGGGTTTGCTGCCGGATGTAGTTTATCGTCATGCCTAGGATGTTAGATAAACTGTAAAGAGGAAGGAAGAAAAAGATATATCATGACTTCTATGCGAAGAGATGGATACAGCGAAAATTGTTTTTATTCATGATTGAAAACATGTTTTCAATTTGGAATAACAATGAAATCATCAGTGCCAAGAGGCAAAGGAAAAAAAATATCATTGTATGTCAATAATGCAAAAGCAACTAAGTTTGTTGGTTGGTTAAAAGATTTTATGATGTGTGAAACCTTACTCGGTTATTTAATGTCGAAATCAGTTTTCATGATTATGTTTGTTAATAAGCATTTAGACAAAAGATAAATATTGGTGAAATATATTCGAATCTTTTAGTAAATAATGGTCGAATATATTTGAGTCTTTTCGTAAATAATGGTCGAATATATTTGAGTGTTTTCGTAAATAACGGACGAATTTATTCGAATATTTTCGTAAATAATGGTCGAATATGTTTGAGTCTTTTCGTAAATAATGGACAAATATATTTGAGTTGTTTCGTAAATAATTGTCGAATATATTCGAGTATTTTCGCAAATAATAGTCGAATATATTTGAGTCTTTTCGTAAATAACAATCGAATATATTAGAATCCTTTAATAAATAATGGTCGATCATATTCGAGTATTTTCGTAAATAATGTTTGAATATACTCGAATATGTTCGTTAATAACGGTCAATATATTCGAGTAGGTACCTCAAAAAAATCGCTGAAAAAACAGCATAGTATGTAGGGAAAAGAACCCAAACTCTATAAAAACAAAGTTTTATCGGCAAAATGTTTATATTATCATTAAGAGGATAGATCAAAGCAATTTTTAATTATTTTTCAATTTTTTAATTATTTTTAACACGTTCGAAATTTTTATAGAAAATCTTTTTTCTTCTTACATCAGTGCGAGATCTAAATTGACGCATAGTTTATTACTTAAAAAACGTAATATTACACAATGCAATTTTTTTGACCGTGAAAGACACATTAATTTTGAAATTCTTGCAAAAATTAAATAATGGTCGGATTTTGATGAAAATTTCAGGACATATTCACAATTGACTGAAATCAATTTTGAAATAATTATTTTTTTATAAACTATTGGTAAAAATATTTGTTTTACATATGCTACTACCCACCAATTAATTTCCAGAAATGCTTAAAAATTCGACACTGGACCCCAATAAACCTAATATAATTAAATTCAGGAGTTATTGGGGAATACTAATCAACTGTCTTTTTTTCTCCAATAGTGCCCGATTTTCTAAAAAGTAGGTCCGAATTGCGAAAAATGCAATAACTATGCCACTTTTTATTTGGATAAACTTTTGATTGCTTTTATGAACAATATAAATATCATAGTCTGAAAAGAAAAAAAATCAATGAATAATGAATTTTTAAAAGAATTATTATCATTTCTTTTCATTTTTTTATAATAATATATAAAGTTTCAAAAATATTTTTAAATTTCTTTCTTAACTGGCGGGCTAAGGTAAAAAATTAATGTATGAAAACTACATATAATAATCGAAAATTGAAAAACTTAATACAAATAATTTTCCCCGTCAATTTTTAAAATAATTAAAACATTTTAATTGTGTGCATTTTGATGGCCCCTATCTTATTTATACGGATGGCCGTACGTGATATTTATCATTAAAGTAACTTTTACATTTCAATTTCTAATTTTCTAATTTTGTTAAAATAAAAATATAATTTTGAAATTCACAATTTGTGGAGTTACTTAAAAAGAATATGAAAAATTGATATTAAAAATAAAAATTAATAAATGCCATAAAATTTCATAAATTATTGAGTTACTTCTGCTGTTATTTTCATTCTGTTATTAATTTGTAAAATTTTTTAAAAGAAAGTTTTATATTATTTTAGTTTTTATTTTTCGTAAAACATCTTCAAACGTAAGCCTACAAAGCTAAACTAAGAAAAACTCAATAAAATATTGGATAATTGCTGAAAACGGTGTTAAATTTTTAATTTTAACATAGTTAAAAATAAAAAATACACGATATGCATGAATAAGATTTATAACCTAATTCGTCTTTCATCTATGGCCATCTACTGTAAATCATATTAGCGCCTCCTTGACAGGTTTTGATAGATGTGATAACAATGATACCGCAATTGAGAAACGCTTATTTTTAAATATTTAAGGAAGTAAGCACAAAATTCTTGTTTCAAACCAACTTAAGGTAAATTTAAAGTCTGTAATTTGAATAAAATAATGTGTCAGCGATGTGTATTTTATTTTTGTAAGATTTTTTAAAACTTTCAAAACGGCTCCTGTTTACAATCGATGAACAATGGCGGAAAATTTGGAATTTTACCAACTTTTTTTTAAACCTACAAAATATTTAATTCCGATCAATATAATTTCGCTTTGAAATACACCAGGGTATTTTGCTTAATGTAATTAGTAAATTTAATCTCTTGACTTTCAATTAATGCTAAAATTAAAGCTTCAAGAAAACGTTTTTATTTTTAAAAATCAAATTTAAATTGAGGTATCGAAAATGAGTGGAGGTCTTTTCGTAAATAATGGTCGGTTATATTCGAGTCTTTTTGCAAATATTGGTCGAATATTTTCGTATATTTCGGAAATACCGTTTGGTTATATTCAAGTCTACAGTCAGTCAATTCTAGGGCACTACGATGCGGTGTAATAGTTAGCAAACATGATAAATTATGACTGAATAATAAGTTTTATCATCATTAGATACCCGATATTTCCGGCCTTGTGCCACACGTAAGTTACATTTCGTAAATCTCCATAAAACGGAAAACATTATCAAAATAATCGGATACCCTAAGAAAAGATAATCAGTGTTCGTTTATATTTGAATCTATATGCATTTATATATATTTGTTTAAATATATTTGTTTAAATATATATATATATATATATGGTTAAATAAAATAAAGACAAGAGGAAAACTGTATTTTAAATCGTCTACGCGTTTCGTCCTGTGATGGACTTTATCAAGGCAAAAAGACGAAATGAGCTTTATTCTAAATTACGTATCTATAAACAAACAGTGTTGGCAACCACAAAGACGCTCACAAATCATTTCAAAAGATTAATAGAATATTTTAGTTTTTAGAATTTCTTCATGTGGAGTGCAAAGTCACGAGATGTTAAAATGAAGGGAATTCAACCGTTTTCTTTGAGCTTTTTATTATGTATGTTAGTCTTTTTTAGTATAATTTCCATAAGCAAAGGTGAGATTGGGTAAAATCCGGGGCACAAATTGATGTTTTGGTTGTACTAGATGGCAGCGCTCTCAAGAACTTTTCTTCTGAATAAATTCTGTACTCTTTTTATGAGTGTGACATTTTTAAAATCACTAAAACATAAGTAATTTAGAATAAAGCTCATTTCGTCTTTTTGCTTTGATAAAGTCCATCACAGGACGAAACGCGTAGGCGATTTAAAATACACTTTTCCTCTTGTCTTTATTTTACTTAACCATCCTGTCCTTAATCTCAGATCATAACTGAGTATATTTTTACATATATATATATATATATATGAAATGGTTTGTTTGAACATTATTTTTAGATCGGTACTGGTATTTAAATATATATTCTATTTATAATCAACCAGTAATATATATTTTTTTTTTCGATAAATTTTTGTTACAAAAATGTGTGTCATTTGGCAGGGTTCGAACCAGTGACCCCTATCTACACAGGGGAAGCCACCAAGTGATCTGGCGCATCTTAGTCCTCTCGGCCATTTGGTAGTTTCATTTGTGTGGATAGGGATCGCAGGTTCGAATGCATGGACCGAGCATGTGAGCAATGACGAGGTGTTGGAAAGAATAGAAACGAAAAGGAAATTGATATTGAGCATCAGGAAGAGACAGCTAAAGTTCCTGGGACATGCAATGAGGAAGGAGGGCTTGGAGAACCTGGTACTAACCGGACAGATAGAGGGAAAAAGAGACAGAGGAAAGCAGCGGATAGCATATCTGAAGGGCCTGAGCTGGTGAATGACAGAACGAGGGTTGCGAGATGTTACAGATAAAAAGCGTGCTAAGAATCACCAGGGATAGCGAGACGTGGAAGGCCATGATCGCCTACGTCCTGAAAGAAGATGGCACAAAGAAGAAGAAGAAGAATGCGACCGCTATTTTTGCGCAAAAAAACTGGTCATAGGATATCACAGTATAATGGATAGATACTGTTCTTGTTTTGAAGATTAGTATGTATTCGTCTGTCATATATGAGGTGAAAATAAACATAAGTCGTTTTTATTTGAGTGCGTAAGAATTTAGTTGGTAGGTGGCTATTTTGAAGGTTTCTTGGCCTTTTAAAGCAAAGCAGACATTATATGATAGATCTCAACCTAAAGCAAAATTAACAAAGGCGTTATCAACACATATACTTTCTCTCGGCTGATATGTACTCGAGTTTTGCACTGGGAGTAGCTGGAAATAATTGCACCATTAATTACCGAGAAGCGGACAAACTAAAAATGGCGATTGCGCTGTGAGAATATTTTCTTGTGCTTAAATATAAAGACGCCACTTGATAGCGGGAGGGAGGGTCTTGATACCACTACGTGTACCCCAACAAGAAAATGATACTAAACAGTTATTAATATCTACCTTTCAATATGGAAGTTGATTCTAAATTATCTTCTCACTAAAGAAAAAGTAATGGCCACATCACGTCCAAACATCGGTTCCTGTCGGATCTTTACTATCTATGTAATTTTCATGAGTTTCAGTTTGTTTCTCTAGTCCAATATATACTTTCGAAGTGTAGTGCTATTGGCATATCTTTTGTACATAAATCATACTTCTTTCGAGCAACAAAAGGCAGGAAAACGTGGAGAGACAGGCTCACTCCTATGAAGCGACATGGAAAATAAAAGAAGAAAATACATAGATTGACTTTACTGATGGTTGATTGATTCTTTTATTTAATTACATGTCAACATCTTATGGGTCATTTTATGTCCAAATTTAATTTTCTTGCGAGTTTTGAAGTAATAAAAATATGATATATTTTGAATTTTGTTTGTTTTAACAATATCATTTTTAATGGATACTCGTATTTGATACTGTTTATATATATATATATATATATATATATATATATATATATATAAACAGACTACCTACTCAAATACGAGTATCAGATAATATGAGTATCCATTAATAATAGGTACCTTCACGAATTCGCTGAACAAACAGCATAGTATGAAGAAAAAAGGCCTCAAACTAAATAAAAACAAATTTTAATCGGCAAAATTTTCATGTTATTCCTAAGAAGACAGATCAAAATATATTTTAATCATTTTTAAAAAATTTTAATTCTTTCTAAAGCGCACGAAATTTTGATATAAAATCTTGCTTTTCTTTCGTACGTGAGTGATGTAACCTCTTTTCATTTTGTTGACTGTAGAAAACACATTAACTGGAATTCTTGCAAAAACCAAATTATGGTCTGATTTTTATGAAAATTTCAGAACTTATTCGTAATTGACTAAAAGTTTTTGAAATAATTGTTTTTAAAAATTTGGCATATATATATATATATATATATATTATTGTCATTCGCAGACAGATTTGTTTCGCTGCATCACAGCTCATCAGTACGGTTAGAATCCGATTGCTACATAACCCAGGCTCGAAACCCAACCGAATTGGCGTTAATCTCGACTCTACCCCTGAGCCACGGGCGTTCGGTGGAAGAAGGCAGTCTTTTTTGCGCATATCATATTACGCGCCCAATATATATATATATATATATATATATATATATATATATATATATATATATACCATTTAATATTTAGATACATTTTTCATTGGCTTTATAAACAATATGTATTAATGATATTATAGTCTGAAAAAATCAATGTATAATTAATTTTTGCAAGAATTGTTTTCATTTTTGTTTTTATTATAATAATTTTTAAAGTTTCAAAAATCTTTTAAAATTCCCACTTCATCGTTTACCCTAGGTTGTTTAGTTAATACGTGAAGACTATATTTACTAATAGAAAATTGAAAAGAATCGTGCTATTCGATTTTTAAAATAATTAAAACATTTTAATTGTCTGCATATGATGACCCGCATTTTCTTTTTACGGATGGCCGTACGTGAAATATATGATTTAAAAGTCACGTGTTTCAAATGTTACGCTACTTACAGAAAAAAAAAACTATATAAACATTTTCGGCAGGGTGAAATTTCTTCATCTTGCTTTCGTGTTTCTTATACCCTACGTTTCAACATTTAACGGGTTTTGCAAATTATCCGTTCAAAATTTAAAGCAAGCCTTATATTTTAATTCCTATGTTCCTAATTTTGTTAAAAACAAAAGTAATTGTGAAATACACAATTTCTGGAGGTACCTAACAAAAAAGAAGAAAAATTGATATTAAAAATAAAAATTAATACATGCCATAACATTTCATAAATTATTGAGTTACCTCTGTCATATTATATAATTTTATTCTCTGTTATTAAATTGTAAAATTATTTTAAAATAAAGTTTAATATTATTTTTTTATTTTTCATAAAACATCTTCAAACGATATAACGCTAAACTAACTAAAATTCTATAAAGTGTACACAAGGCCAAAAATATGGCGCATCCATTTATGACCGAACTCACTATTCAGTCATAATTGATCTACCAAGACAAGCTTGTTAACCATTACACGAGGTCGAAGCGCCCAAAAATCATTTTTCTAAGTCCATCTTAAATTTCACACGAGGTCGAACGTATGGGACACTTAATGTGAATCAAACTCACTATACAGTTGTAATTGATCTAGCGAAAGCAAACCACTGCGCCTCCTCGGGTTAACTCTCGCAACTGACCTCAAATGGAATGACTATATAGAATCCATCGCTAAATCCGCTGCTAAGAAAGTTGGTTCGCTGTATAGGGTCAGGGAGTTTTTTTTCACCTGAAACAATCCTGCTCATATATAAATCTACCATCCGCCCGTGCATTGAATACTGCTGCCATATCTGGTCGGGTGCTCCTGCTATCCACCTAGATGTGCTTGACAAAATCCAGCGGAGGGTCTGTAATGTGATTGATCCCGACTTGGCAGCTCAGACAGAGTCACTTTCTCACCGGCGCAATGTGGTTTCCCTGTGTCTTTTCTACAAATACTTTCACGGCTTCTGCTCCGATGAACTTAGCTCACTGGTGCCTCCTATATATAAATTTAATATAAATTTAATCGAGCAACAAGATTAGCAACTAGGTCCCACCCTTTTACTGTAAAACCAATAAAATGTAAACGCAAATTCTACTCCACCAGCTTCTTTTCTCGCACTTCCCGCCTGTGGAATTCTCTTCCGTTTGCTTGCTTTCCCGACAGCTACAATCTCCAAGAATTTAAATGTAAAGTCAATAGTCATCTCCTCTCTCACTAACCTGCATCCTCTCTCTTATGCTCCTTTCTTCGTCCAATCCACTTTCATCAGTACTGTCATCCTTCTCTTACCCACTTCCTGACACCCCCTAAAACCTGTCACTCTTTCTCATAACATTTCGCCTATGTAACCCCCTGTACAACAGTAGCAGTAAAATGCCTTGCTTTGGGTGATATGATTATAAAAACAAATTCCTATACATTTATATTCCAGAGAATGTAAATAAATCTAAAAGACATGCATGTGTAACTAATCAGTATTCATCGACTGATTGATTCATTTTCTCCGGCTTATCAACAGACTAGGAATTATTATTTAAATATAAAGTGGGGGATCAATTTTATATTATAATCAATATATAAATTGATCCCTCACTTTATGGCTACAGCCATACTTATCTTGCCCACTTTCTGACACCCTCTATAACCCATTACTCTTTCTCATAACCTTCCTCCTATGTAACCCCCTGCAAAACAGTTGCAGTAAAATGTCTTGCTTGGGGTGATATGATTATAAAAAATTACTCGTAGAAAAGACAGAGGGAAGCCACATCAGGTCAGAGGGAAGCCAGGATCGATTATATAGCAGATTCTCTTTTGGATCTTGTCGAGAAGGTCAAAGTGAATCATATATCACTACTTATGATATTAGATTATCCATTCGAGCAAAAAGATTACAGTTGGTGTGATGTGAAGAATTGAAAGTGTATATTATATGATTAAATGCTATTCTCGCACAAGCCGTTTCGTGTTTAAATAGAGCAAAAGGAGTTAAAAAATGCCAAATGTTAAAAAAACAAAACAATAACAATGAGGATTCGTCATTATACTGACTTTGGTACTTTCAATATCGTTTATAGAAAGGATTGAAAGAAATTCAGAAACTTATTAGAAAAAAAGAATTGGTAGATCCATTGTCTACATAAGAAAAGCAACCATATTATCAGTCAGTGAAGTGCCATACGTGATAAACGTTTTGGGCGATCGTGTCTCAAAAGAGACATGAATGACTGAACAGGAGATTATAGTTGCCAGCCGAGGCTATAGAACCCAATCTGTCCTGTTATTTGACTCATAACGAGAAGGAGAAGAGATGTTTTATATTATTAAGTAGTAATTAGTGGGGGATCAGTTTATTACTTCATAACAATATAAAACTGATCCCCCATTTATGCTCAGTAGAAGCCTTAATCATGTTTTCAACTATTATATTCAGTCAGTCAGTTAAGTGTCATACGTGATACACGCTTTGGCGATCATGTCTCAAAAGAAAGATTATCCAGTAGTTAGTTGCTATTACTTTCTGCAGTAAACTGGTTGTCAGCCAAAGCTAGAGAACCCAATCTGTCCTGTTATTTAACCCATAACTAGAGCGAAAAGAGGGATTAATACCTTTCCCAAGGATATTTGTGCGTAAGTGAATGCAAGAAATTTAACTTGAATTCGAACTCGGCTCCCCGATTTCTCGTTCTGAGCCGATATCCACTGCACATCCTAACCATATTATATGATAGCATAAATTATTAACAAAAATCAATAGGCAATTGTCTGAACAACATTTCTATACTTATTGATTTATTTCATTGGAACACTGTCAATTATTGACTCCGTTTTATAGTTAATTGATTATTGACCTGCTTAAAGGAAGACAGTGAAAAAGACGAAAAGTAGTATTTCATGTAGATATCGATCTTTTCCGGTTTCTTTCAAGACATGGAGAAGATGGGTTGGTAGAATTGGTAACAGATTTTCTCCTGTATTCAGGCAAACACGAAGGAATTCAAAACTTGTGAAGTGGAACCAGATTAATTTATATTGTAAAGGTTGACAATTCTAGCTTTTAGAAAGGGTATTTTGTTGAGTAACAGCCAAAATGGTCGGAACGATCGCAATCAAAAGACAGGCACCTCATATTCAGTTCCCTAACGTCATTAAAAGAAGACACGTCACTTCGAAGATGCTAGTCTCCGAGAGAGCAACACACCGCGCCTCCTTGGTCTCACACTCTCAACCGACCTCAGATGGAATGAATATATCGAATCTATAGCTGCATCTACTGCTAAGAAGGTTGGTTCACCGTGTCGGACCAGAAAGTTATTTTCATCAGAGCCCATTTTGAATATTTATATATATTCGTCCGTGCATTGAAATACTGTTGCCTTATCTGATCAGGAGCTTCTACTATTCATCCTGACGTTCTCGAAAAATTCAAAGAAGTATTTGCAATGTAATCGTTTCTTATTTGGTAGCTCGCTTTCAGTTACTTTTTCACCGACGTGGCGGGGATTCCCTCTGTACTTTTATGGTTCTCTCTGTACATTGGATAGTTCCCTCTGTACATTTGTGGCTCCCTCTGTACTTTTATGGTTCCCTCTGTACTTGGATAGTTCCCTCTGTATATTTGTGGCTCCCTCTGTACTTTTATGGTTCCCTCTGTACAATTATGGTTCCCTCTGTACTTTTATGGTTCCCTCAGTACATTTATGGTTCCCTCTGTACTTTTTTGGTTCACTCTGTACTTTTATGGTTCACTCTGTACTTGGATAGTTCCCTCTGTACATTTATGGTTCCCTCTAAACTTGGATAGTTCCCTCTGTACATTTATGGTTCCCTCTGTACTTTTATGGTTCCCTCTGTACATTTATGGTTCCCTCTGTACTTTTATGGTTCACTCTGTACATTTATGGTTCCCTCTGTACTGCTATGGTTCACTCAGTATATTTATGGTTCCCTCTGTACTTGGATAGTTCCCTCTGTACATTTATGGTTCCCTCTGTGCTTTTATGGTTCCCTCTGTACATTTATGGTTCCCTCTGTACTTTTATGGTTCCCGCTGTACATTTATGGTTCCCTCTGTACTTTTATGGTTCCCTCTGTACATTTATGGTTCTCTCTGTGCTTTTATGGTTCCCTCTGTACATTTATGGTTCCCTCAGTATATTTATGGTTCCTTCTGTACTTTTATGGTTCCCTCTGTACTTTTATGGTTCCCTCTGTACTTTTATGGTTCCCTCTGTACATTTATGGTTCCCTCTGTACTTTTATGGTTCCCTCTGTACTTTTATGGTTCACTCTGTACATTTATGGTTCCCTCTGTACATTTATGGTTCCCTCTGTATTTGGATAGTTCCCTCAGTACATTTATGGTTCCTGCTGTACATTTATGGTTCCCTCTGTACTTTTATGGTTCACTCTGTACATTTATGGTTCCCTCTGTACTTTTATGGTTCCCTCAGTATATTTATGGTTCCCTCTGTACTTTTATGGTTCCCTCTGTACATTTATGGTTCCCTCTGTACTTTTATGGTTCACTCTGTACATTTATGGTTCCCTCTGTACTTTTATGGTTCCCTCTGTACTTTTATAGTTCCCTCTGTACATTTATGGTTCCCTCTGTACTTTTATGCTTCCCTCAGTATATTTATGGTTCCCTCTGTACATTTATGGTTCCCTCTGTACTTTTTGGTTCCCTCTGTACTTTTATGGTTCCCTCTGTACTTTTATGGTTCCCTCTGTGCTTTTATGCTTCCCTCAGTATATTTATGGTTCCCTCTGTACTTGGATAGTTCCCTCTGTACATTTATGGTTCCCTCTGTACATTTATGGTTCCCTCTGTACTTTTATGGTTACTGCACTGAAAAAGTTTTTTCACTGTTGCCCCTGCCAGATGTATTTACGCATGCCAGTAGATTATTATCCCGGTTCCACCTTTTTATCAACGAAATAGTTAAATGCAAGAAAATCGCCTCATTTACTATAACAGCTTCTTTTCTCCCACTTCTCGGTTGTAGAATTTCTTTCGGATAATTGCTTCCCTGAGAACTACGATGTTGAAAAGTTTAAATGCAACGTCAATTGCTATCATTTGTCTCCTTGATTCGCACCCTCCTCTTTTTTTGACATTCCCTATAATTTATTATTTTATTGCATTACTTTTATCTTTCTCTCATTTTCCCTCCTTCCTTCTCTCTATATTTTCTTTCTTTCTCTCATTTTCCCTCCTTCTCTCTCATATTTTCTTTCTTTCTCTCATTTTCCCTCCTTCTCTTTCATATTTTCTTTCTTTCTCTCATTTTCCCTCCTTCTCTCTCATATTTTCTTTCTTTCTCTCATTTTCCCACCTTCTCTCTCATATTTTCTTTCTTTCTCTCATTTTCCCTCCTTCTCTCTCATATTTTCTTTCTTTCTCTCATTTTCCCTCCTTCTCTCTCATATTTTCTTTCTTTCTCTCATTTTCCCACCTTCTCTATCATATTTTCTTTCTTTCTCTCATTTTCCCTCCTTCTCTCTCATATTTTCTTTCTCTCATTTTCTCTACTTCTCTCTCACATTTTCTTTCTTTCTCTCATTTTCCTTCCTTCTCTCTCATATTTTCTTTCTCTCATTTTCTCTCCTTCTCTCTCATATTTTCTTTCTTTCTCTCATTTTCCCTCCTTCTCTCTCATATTTTCTTTCTCTCATTTTCCCTCCTTCTCTCTCATATTTTCTTTCTTTCTCTCATTTCCCACCTTCTCTCTCATATTTTCTTTCTTTCTCTCATTTTCCCACCTTCTCTCTCATATTTTCTTTCTTTCTCTCATTTTCCCACCTTCTCTCTCATATTTTCTTTCTTTCTCTCATTTCCCACCTTCTCTATCATATTTTCTTTCTTTCTCTCATTTTCCCACCTTCTCTCTCATATTTTCTTTCTTTCTCTCATTTTCCCACCTTCTCTCTCATATTTTCTTTCTTTCTCTCATTTTCCCTCCTTCTCTCTCATATTTTCTTTCTTTCTCTCATTTCCCACCTTCTCTCTCATATTTTCTTTCTTTCTCTCATTTTCCCACCTTCTCTCTCATATTTTCTTTCTTTCTCTCATTTTCCCTCCTTCTCTCTCATATTTTCTTTCTTTCTCTCATTTTCCCACCTTCTCTCTCATATTTTCTTTCTTTCTCTCATTTTCCCACCTTCTCTATCATATTTTCTTTCTCTCATTTTCCCTCCTTCTCTCTCATATTTTCTTTCTTTCTCTCATTTTCCCTCCTTCTCTCTCATATTTTCTTTCTCTAATTTTCGCTTTTTTATAACCGTTTTGTTTCTTAATCCATTTTTTCTCATTATAACTTCTAAATTCTCTCGATTACTTTCTTTCACATTCTCCTTCTTTTTTTTTCATTTATTAACTTTTTCATATGTTCCTTCTTTCTCTCAACCCCTCTCTCTCTCTCTCTCTCTCTCTCTCTCTCTCTCTCTCTGATTTTGTCGGTACAATCTCCTCTCCCTTTTTTTAAAAGAAGTAGAAATTTCTTTTTTTTTTTATTGGGTTTCCGTTTCTTTCTAGTTTTCTCACTCGATTTCACTCCCTGTAACCCCTTGTGTCATAATGGCGTTACCACGTTGCTTGTGATGAATTATTTTTTAAAAAGCGTGGCAATTGGCAGATAATAACAAAAAAGAATGTATGAAGAGTCGTCATTGTTTTAATCCTAAAAGAATATATCAGTGGAGCATACGCCAACGATGACCACCCGTAATTTCACACTGTTCTGGTATGGTTTATGAAGTTTCCATCTCTTAGATCGGTTGCCACTCAAGGATATAGAACCCTGTCCTGTTATTTAACCCATAGCTGAGAGGGTGAAGAAGAAATGGATCCATAGCCTTCCCAAGAGAAATTGAAAAGTTAATGTAATGAACTGGACTAGAATTCGAACTCGGTTCATCGATTCGTCAATCCCTGGCGCTATCTATTACTTTACCGAAGAAATACTGCATTAAAAAATGAATATGGAGAATCATGGCCGCTTACGTCCGAAAGAGAAATTAAACTGATAGATAGATAGATAGATAGATAGATAGATAGATAGATAGATAGATAGATAGATAGATATTAGCAGACTGAGATAGATAGATAGATAGATAGATAGATAGATAGATAGATAGATAGATAGATAGATATTAGCAGACTGAGATAGATAGATAGATAGATAGATAGATAGATAGATAGATAGATAGATAGATATGAACAGGCTGAGATAGATAGATAGATAGATAGATAGATAGATAGATAGATAGATATTAGCAGACTGAGATAGATAGATAGATAGATAGATAGATAGATATTAGCAGACTGAGATAGATAGATAGATAGATAGATAGATAGATAGATAGATAGATATGAAAAGACTTGATAGATAGATAGATAGATAGATAGATAGATAGATAGATAGATAGATAGATAGATAGATAGGGAAAGTAAGAAAGAAAATGGTGTCTTTTTTCCCTTGCAATGCCGAACGACGCTCGACAATGTTCAATAGAAAGACTCATAACAACGTCTTTATTAGACGAGCCGTTACACACAAATTACCAATCTTCAGCCCACTTCTTTCAAAAGAGAAAGCTGACGTTGAATTCAATGAACATAAAACGGATTTTACAGACAATGAATTCTCAGACTCACAGCGCATCCGGAAAGCATGTGTCTTTGACAAGCAGAATTTATAGTCTTGGAGAACGACTGCTCCTCAGGTGCGTCATTTGGGTCTTTGACTCCAGATTCTTCAATGTGACTTTTATTTTCATTGCAGATTGCTTTGCTGACAATTTTTTTTTTCTGTCATTGCAAACTTAAGTGGTAGCGTGGACTTGATGGCAAAACTGAAGAATTTTGCATTAAAAGATGTTTTTTTTTATGAACTTTTCTGCTATCTTATAATTGATGACTTAAAAAGGATAAATGAGTAATCCTTTTCAAAGATCAGTTCTGTTTGCTGTGTTCTTCGTAATTACCTTTCTTCAATTGGTGGGGCTAAACATGTTCTATGAGAGGCGGTTTTTTCTTTTGTCTTTGCCACCAATTTCAACTCTTTTATTCTTTTTGTCTTCTTACATTTTTCTTTCTTTTATTTTTTTAAAAAGTCCTAATGACAACACGTCTTCATACAATTTATACTTATAAAATAAATCTAAAATAAAAACTTGAAAATGACATAGTGAAAATATTGTTAAACATTATCAAACAATATGTCTTTTAAGTATTATTATTATAATGTCATTTTTCATCATATTTCGATTTCTGCTATGGTCGCACTACCTACCAAGTCTGCGGAAAGACCTAAGACAGGTCGTGACGTGTTGTTATGGCTCCATTTCATGTTTTTTTTCTTTCTATCTCGCCCATCATCCCTAGCGTTACATAGACAAATTTCTCCTTCCTGTGTGGGCTGTACTTAACGAGACAATTTTTTGTATATCTCAATGTACATCCTAAGTCGTCTACCACCCTCCTTTTGACATTTCCCATACCCAATCGCTCTATGTAACCCCCTGCGCTATAGTGGCAGCGGAATGCCTTGCTTGAGGTGACACGATTAAAAAAAATCTCTGGGGTTTCCAGGGATTCTTTCAATGTGTTGTATTATTATTATTATTATTATTTGATTTTTCAATAAATATTTTTGACGGATTTTCACACCACTTTCTCTCCAAGCAAGGCAATGAAGTTACTAAGATGCAAGAGGTTACGGAGAAAGCAAAAGATGAACAGGATTTAAAAAGACAAAAGATAACGATTGGTATTGTATTTATATTTTTTGAAGATCGTAGTTGACAGGAAAATGACCTCCAAAAATATAAAGTTCAAAGTCGGTCGAGATTTTCACAAGTGAGAAATACGAGAGAAGAAAATAATTAACATAATAATTAGCAATTCTCATTGTGGATGAAACGACACCTGGTTTTTTCTCACACTTCTTGAGCCATCCTCCTCTTGGGGATTTCAGTCAATATCATTATCTCAATATTTTCAGTGATTTATAATTTGCACCCATTTTCTTTTACTACCAGTAGTATCTAGTGCCTTCTACTTGAGACCAAGTGACAACACGTCTCCTTACTTCTCCAGCACCCCTCCTTGGCATCATTGGTGAGTATAGTTATGCATTGTTCGGGTAGGGGGATTAGAAGGATTATCAGTTGCTGTTTTTCAAGCTGCGACTATGACACTGTCAGCTCTCTGCCTTCGGGTAGAGAGCGCTCACTGCTTCCGAGCAGAGAGCACTAACCCAGTCATGGTTCCGCCGAAGGGTAGAATCACGACTGGGGAAAAATAGACAGATATGTTTTGGCCCGGTTATATGTCCGGGAAGACCCACTATAAAATGACTTTGTGTCACATCTAATCTTGCGTGGGAAGGTTGGTAAATACCGTTGCTGTTTTTCAAGCACCATTGAACAATGGCGAGATTTGTGAGTCACAAATTTTAATAAAACCAAACGATTCCCCCCTCCCCCCAAGAATTATGCCATGTCGAACATGACCGTCTTTTTCTTCTCAGCTATAACTTGTCTGTTCCATGCGATCATTTTTTGTTCCATCCTCATTTTGATCTCGGGTTCATTATCGAATCACGTATTTTCTCGATTCCTTCTCGCGAGATTTTAACAGATTCTTCCGTCTTGTTTTAACTGCTCTCGCTCGAAAGTTTATTATTATTATTATTATTATTATTATTATTATTATTATTATTAGTCTACAAGTTGGAGTGAAGCATGTCAACAAGGTTACGGACGAAAACCAATTACAGAATATCATTTTGAACATTTTGTTTACCCCCGACAGTAACGGAGAAACATCCGTAACGTAATTCTATTCGACAAAAACAAAAAATGTACATGATTCACGTTAAGTGAATATGATTCATGATAGATAGATAGATAGATAGATAGATAGATAGAAACAAACTGAGATTTTCTAAGTGCAGCTTAGATGTGGCACAAGGACGAAAGTATGGGGCACCCAGTGAGGATCGAACGCACTCCTTAACTGTAATGGTTCTAGATAGACAAGTTTGCTAACCATTACACCATTAAAGACTGAGATAGATAGATAGATAGATAGATAGATAGATAGATAGATAGATAGATAGATAGATAGATATGAACTTACTTTATTGAAAGTACAGGGAAACTAAACAATGAATATAAGCACAGCCACATAGATGACTATGTGTTTGTGCAGTGGGGACAATGTTGTTTGCGTCAAACACCTTTCCAGATGGTCCTGTACAGTTGTCAAACAACGAAATGGCCAATAGTTGTAAAACAATGTTTAGAAGTTGAGAACCAGACCTGTCTAAGGATCCTCGTTATGATGATAAATTGCATCCGGCAGCAAGGCCTTTGATTGGGTGTTTGTGAAGAGCATGGAACGACTTCTTAATCGCTATTGTTCCCAGATACAGCATGACACGGAGTGGTTACACCTGTTAGGGTCCCGGCTATGAGCAAATAGTTTATTCCCAAACTGAGGTCAAAACACGATGAAAGTAAAAGAATAGACTTTTATAAAAATATGTACATAAAAATAGACTTTTATAGAAATAATACATTTTTGAAGGAAAAATAGTGCCAACAATACATTTTTGAAGAAAAATTATTGCCATGACACATTTTTGAAGGAAAAAAATATTCTCGGCAAAACATTTTTGAATGCAAAACTAGAAGACATCTTCAGTTTTCTAAAACAAATAAATATAAAAACAAAAAAATTCATTAAGATGTGAATAAATTAACCTTCTCACTATAACTGAACATTAAAAAATACTTTAAAACCCCACCTTTTTGGCATTAAATAACCCACAGCGATTGATATGCCGTTAAATAAAATTCAAATTCAAACCTATCTAAGATTTCATTTTCTTTTGTTTTGTTTCCACAGAAATACTTAATAGGCATTACAATTTTTTTTTTTTGTTTATGATTCAATTCGCCCCAAACTAGGTGATAATATCACTAAGACTCAAGGAGTTCGTCATTTATCCATCGCACCCACATGGGTCATTGAGCAGCAACTTTTTGTTGCTGTTCTGTAACAAACTGTTTTTTACGGGGCAGGGTTGTTAGCCCTGCACCCAACCCCCAAACATCCAAACCTGGAGGACTGGTGGACCATTCTTGGTCCTTACGTTTACAGCATCTGGTATTCCCAAATGGTCACCCGTTTAAGTACTGACCAGGCTCGATGCTGCTTAACTTCGGTGATCAGACGGGAACCGGTGTATTCAACACGATATAGCCATAGACTAGACGCAAGAAGTTGCTAGGAGTGAAAAAGAATGAGAAAATTTTAGAAGGAAGCAGCACTCCAGCCTAGGGCAGGAAACAAGGGATAAATCTGTACTCCTGTTCAAAAGACCGTGTAGGAGAACGAACTGCTTCTACTGAGGCAAATAAATAAATAGTAAATAAAATTTCATAGTTCAGAGGAAGACGTTAGGATAATGTTGGGGTAGACTTTAAAAGAAACCGAAAAACCATTAATAAAATTGAAACGACGTTTAAAACTCTACCCCTGATCAAAAGACCGGGGAAATGTGTGAACAAAAAATAATTATATATCATTCAGTTAAGTGCCATACGTGAAACACGCTTGGGCGATCATGTCTCTTTCGAGACATGACTGACTGGGCAGAAGATTATTCCGCAGTAGGTTGACATTACATTCTGCGGTAGACTGGTAGCCAGCCAAGGCTATAGAATCAAATCTGTCCTGCTATTTAACCCATAACTGGAGGGAAGAGACGGATTAACACATTTCCCAAGAGTATTTGTGCGTAAGTGAATGCAATGGAATCAACTGGAATTCGAACTCGGCTCCCCGACTTCTCGTTCCTAGCCGATATCCACTATAAACTACTGTAAAATCAGCAGATAACGAAGAAAAATATACTTAAGAGTAAACGCAGGAAATAAAGAAACTACGCACGATAAACATTCTTTACAAATATTAAATAAGCGAACAGCACAACCCTTTATAGATATATATGGGAAATAAGAAATTCACTGATCGCCTTTATTTTTTTAAGTTTACCTTTTATTGTGTTTTCTTTTTTTTAATTTTCTTTCTTTTTTTCCTTCCTTTTACCCTTTAGTTTTTTTGTTTCTTTTTCTCGTTTGTTTTTTTTCTATTCTCCAACATTTTATCGTTATTTCTCATTTAACTTCTTATTCTCTCTCACTTTCTTCTTCTATACCACTCTCTCATTCTCTCTTCCAACTTTTCCTCCCACTCTCTCTCTCTCTCTCTCTCTCTCTCACGCACAAACACACACAGACTTATTTCGTCTCTTCTTATCTAGTTAATCTTTTGCCTCAATCCATTGGCAGCCATCTTGAATAAAAAGGCATGCTGAATTGTTTTAAACAATAAAAGGTCAATGATGGTTTTTTATTTCTGTTTTTTTTTATCCTTTTATTCTCGCACTCTTTCTCTCCCCCTCCCTCTCTCTCTCTCTCTTTTTGTTTCGCTTTCTCTTTTAGGATTTTTATTTGCCTGTTATATTTCCCCCCCCTCTCGTATATTCTCAATATCTCTTTTCGCAGTTCCTCTGCTTTTTTTCTCTGTTTCTTTCTCCACTCACTCACTATTCTCTCTTTTTATACGTCTGCTTTTTTTTACCCCTCTCTCTCTCTTTCTTTCCCTCTTTCTCGCTGCCTCTTTCTTTCTTCCTATCACATTCTTTTTATTCTCTCTCCGTCTTTTTAGCTCGACCATTCCTCTCCTTTTCTTCCTTTTCTCGCTTTCTCTCTCGCATTTGCTCTCTCTTTCTCATTTTCACTTTTTATATTTCCACTCTTTTCCTTTTGCATAACCTTTCTCTTTCTCTCATTTTCCTTCCCTCTCTCTCATATTCACTCTTTCTTCCATTTTCCCTCTTTCTCTCTCATATTCACTCTTTTCTTCCATTTTCCCTCCTTTCTTCTCTCTCATATTCACTCTCTTTCTTCCATTTTCCTCCTTCTCTCATATTCACTCTCTTTCTTCCATTTTTCCCTCCTTCTTCATATTCACTCTCTTCTTCCATTTTCCCTCCTTCTCTCTCATATTCACTCTCTCTTTCTTCCATTTTCCTCCTCCTTCTCCTTTCATATTCACTCTTTCTTCCATTTTCCTCCTTCTCTCTCATATTCACTCTCTTCTTCCATTTTCCTCCTTCTCTCATATTCACTCTCTTTCTTCCATTTTTCCTCCTTCTCTCTCATTCACTTTTTTTTCCATTTTCCTTTCTCTCATATTCACTCTTTCTTCCATTTTCCTCCTTTCTCTCTCATATTCACCTCTTCTCTTCAATTTTCTCTCCTTCTCTCCATATCTGTTCTCTTCTTCCACCTTCCTCCTTCTCTCTCATATTCACTCTTTCTTCCATTTTCCCTCCCTCTTCTCTTCATATTCACTCTCTTTTCTTCCATTCTTCCCCTCCTTCTCTCTCATATTCACTCTCTTTCTTCCATTTTCCCTCCTTCTCTCTCATTCACTCTCTTTCTTTCCATTTCCTCCTTCTTCTCTCATATTCACTCTTTCTTCCATTTTCCCTCCTTCTCTCCTTCATTCAAAATTTCTTTCTTTCCATTTTTCCTCCTCTTCTCTCATTCACTCTCTTCTTCCATTTTCCTCCTCCTTCTTCTTATATTCACTTCTCTTTCTCTTTCCATTTTCCTCCTTCTCCTCCTCATTCACTTCTTCTTCCATTTTCCTCCTTCTCTCATATTCACTCTTTCTTCCATTTTCCCTCCTTCTCTCTCATATTCACTCTCCTTTCTTCCATTTTCCCTCCTTCTCTCTCATATTCTACTCTCTTTCTTCCATTTTCCTCCTTCTCTGTCCATATTCACTCTCTTTTCTTTCCATTTCCTCCTTCTCTATCATATTCACTCTCTTTCTTCCATTTTCCATCCTTCTCATCATATTCACTCTCTTCTTCAATTTTCCCTCCTTCTCTCTCATATTCACTCTCTTCTTCCATTTTCTCCTTCTCATCATATTCACCTTCTTTCTTCCATTTTCCCTTCTCTCTCATATTCACTCTCTTTCTTCCATTTTCCTCCTTTCTCTCATATTCACTCTTCTTCCATTTTCCTCCTTCTCATATTCACTCTCTTTCTTCCATTTTCCTCCTTCTCTCTCTCATGTATTCACTTCCTTTCTCTTCCATTTTCCTCCTTCTCTCTCACATTCACTCTCTTTTCTTACATTTTCCCTCCTTCTCTCTCATATTCACTCTTCTTTCCATTTTCCTCCTTTCTCTCTCATATTCACTCTCTTTCTTCCATTTTTTCCTCCTTCTCTCTCATATTCACTCTCTTTCTTCCATTTTTCCTCCTTCTCTCTGAATATTCACTCTCTTTCTTCCATTTTCCTCCTTCTCTCTAATATTCACTTCCTTCTTCCATTTTCCCTCCTTTTCTCTCAGTATATTCACTCTTTCTTCCATTTTCCCTCCTTTCTCCTTCATATTCACTCTCTTTCTTCCATTTTCCCTCCTTCTCTCTCATATTCACTCTCTTTCTTCCATTTTCCTCCTTTCTATCATATTCACTGTCTTTCTTCCATTTCCCTCCTTCTCTATCATATTCACTCTCTTTCTTCCATTTTCCCTCCTTCTCTATCATATCCACTCTCTTTCTTCCATTTACCCTTCTCCTTCTCTCTCATATTCACTCTCTTTCTTCCATTTTCCCTCCTTCTCTATCATATTCACTCTCTTTCTTCCATTTTCCCTCCTTCTCTCTCATATTCACTCTCTTTCTTCCATTTTCCCTCCTTCTCTCTCATATTCACTCTTTCTTCCATTTTCCCTCCTTCTCTCTCATATTCACTCTCTTTCTTCCATTTTCCCTCCTTCTCTCTCATATTCACTCTCTTTCTTCCATTTTCCCTCCTTCTCTATCATATTCACTCTCTTTCTTCCATTTTCCCTCCTTCACTCTCATATTCACCTCTTTCTTCCATTTTCCTCCTTCTTCATCATATTCACTTCCTTTCTTCCATTTTCCCTCCTCTTTCTCTCATATTCACTCTCTTTCTTCCATTTTTCCTCCTTCTCTCTATATTCATTTCTTTCTTCCATTTTCCTCCTTTCTTTCCTCTCCCCCATATTCACTCTCTTCTTCCATTTTCTCTCCTCTCTCTCATATTCACTCTCTTTCTTCCATTTTCCCTCCTTCTCTCTACATATTCACTCTCTTTCTTCCATTTTTCCTCCTTCTCTCTCATTCACTCTCTTTCTTCCATTTTCCCTCCTTCTCTCTCATATTCACTCTCTTTCTCTTCCATTTTCCCTCCTTCTCTCTCATATTCACTCTCTTTCTTCCATTTTCCCTCCCTCTCTCTCATATTCACTCTTTCTTCCATTTTCCCTCCTTCTCTCTCATATTCACTTCCTTTCCATTTTCCTCCTTCTCTCTCATATTCACTCTCTTTCTTCACCGATTTTTCCTCCTTCTCTTCTCATATTCACTCTCTTCTTCCGCTCTTCTCTCCTTCTCTCTCATATTCACTCTCTTTCTTCCATTTTCCCTCCTTCTCTCATATTCACCTTCTTCCATTTTCCCTCCTCCTTCTCTCTCATATTCACTCTTCTCTTCCATTTTCCTCCTTCTCCTCATTCTCACTTTCTTTCTTCCATTTTCCCCTCCTTCTCTCTCATTCACTCTCTTTCTTCCATTTTCCCTCCTTCTCTCTCATATTCACTCTCTTTCTTCCATTTTCCCTCCTTCCTCTCCTCATATTCACTCTCTTCTTCCATTTTCCCTCCTTCTCTCTCATTCACTCTCTTCTTCCATTTTCCTCCTTCTCTCTCATATTCACTCTTTCTTCCATTTTCCCTCCTTCTCTCTCATTCACTCTCTCTTTCTTCCATTTTTCCCTCCTTCTCTCTCATATTCACTCTCTTTCTTCCATTCTTTCTCCCTCCTTCTCTCTCATATTCACTCTTTCTTCCATTTTCCCTCCTCTCTCTTCATATTCACTCTTTCTCTCCATTTTCCCTCCTTTCTCTCTCATATTCACTCTCTCTTCCATTTTCCTCCTTCTCTCTCATATTCACTTCCCTTTCTTCCATTTTTCCTCCCCTTCTCTCCTCATATTCACTCTCTTTCTTCCATTTTCCCTCCTTCTCTCTCATATTCACTCTCTTTCTCTTCCATTTTTCCCCCTTCTCTCTCATATTCACTCTCTTTCTTCCATTTCTCCCTCCTTCTCTCCCTCATATATTCACTCTTCTTCCATTTTCCTCCTTCTCTCTCTACATTCACTCTCTTTCTTCCATTTTCCCTCCTTCTCTCTTCCATATTCACTCTCTTCTTCCATTTTCTCTCCTTCTCTCTCATATTCACTCTCTTTCTTCCATTTTCCTCCTTCTCTCTCTCATATCTCCTTCTTCCATTTTCCTCTCCTTCTCTCCTCATATTCACTCTCTTTCTTCCATTTTTCTCCTTCTCTCTCATATTCACACTCTTTCTTCCATTTTTCCTCCTTCTCTCTCATATTCACTCTCTTTCTTCCATTTTCCCTCCTTCTCTCTCATATTCACTCTCTTTCTTCCATTTTCCCTCCTTCTCTCTCATATTCACTCTCTTTCTTCCATTTTCCCTCCTTCTCTCTCATATTCACTCTCTTTCTTCCATTTTCCCTCCTTCTCTCTCATATTCACTCTCTTTCTTCCATTTCCCTCCTTCTCTATCATATTCACTCTCTTTCTCTCATTATTTAATTTTCCGTCCTTCTCTCTCATATTTTCTTTTTCTCGCTTGTTCCCTCCTTGTCTCTCATATTCTCTCTCTTTCTATCATTTTCCTTATTTCTCTCTCATATTCTCTCTTTTTCCCTCCTTCTCTCTCATTTTTTCTTTTTCTCCCATTTTTCCTTCTTCTCTCTCATATTCTCTGTCTTTCTCCCATTTTCTCTCCTTCTCTCTCATATTCTCTTTCTTTCTCTCATTTCCGTCCTTCTCTCTCATACTCTCTCTCTTTTTCTCATTTTCCCTCTTTCTCTCTCATATTTTCTTTTTCTCCCATTTTCCCACTTTCTCTCTCATATTCTCTCTCTTTCTCTTATTTTCCATCCTTCTCTCTTATATTTACTCTCTTTTTCTCCCCTTGTCTCTCATATTCTCTCTCATTCTTTCATTTTCCCTCCTTTTCTCTCATATTTTCTCTCTCTCTATCATTTTCTCTCCTTTTCTCTCATATTTTATCTCTTTCATTTTCTCTCCATCTCTCTCATATTCTGTGTCTTTCTATCATTTTCCCTCCTTCTCTCTCATATTCTCTCTCTTTCTCTAATTTTTGCTTTTTTATTACTAATCTTTTTCTTTGTCTCTCTTTTTTCTCATCATCATTTCATTCTTCCTATTACTTTCTCTGATATTTTAATTTCTTTCTTTCAATCTTGCTTTTTTCTTTCTCTTTCTCTATCATTCTCCATCTTTTTTCTTTCAATATCTTCCGTTTATATCCCTTCTTTCTCTCAACCTCTCTCTCGCTTTCTTGTTGTCCATCTGTGTTTCATTATAGCCTTTCTTCTTTCTCTTCTATACAAGAAGTGTTTTCATAATTGAATCCAGTCATAAAAATTCAGGTTTTTTTATCGCATACACTTATATGATTTTTTCTTCTTTCCTGAACATAAAAAAGCCATTTACTTCTTAAAGAAACTTTGATGCTTTTTTCCGTATGTTACAATTTTCTTTCTTGAATTGTCTAAAGTTATTTGAAAAGGTTAAGCTTTTTTCGCAGACGACATTTACCGGCCATTATCACTCTTATATTAGTTACATACTTGTGTTAAAAACTTTAAAACTTAAAGCAGCAACTAGTTTTAATCTTTTAAAAATGACTTCTTCCCAAAATCAAAAGACGACTCAGTTATATTATTGGTCGTAACGTGGAGTCTCCTCAATCATTTTCTTGTGTCTTTTATATAAATAGTTTCTGGCAATTATTCGGATGAACTCTTCACTATGACGCCTAGATTTTATAAATTTAAACCCAGTACAAGATTGGCGGTAAGCTCTCTTCAACTCAGACTTCAATTTACTGGATGTAACCGTAAGCCTAATGTTATTTTGTTTTCGCATAACTCTCGCTTATGGAACTCTCTTCTAGCTACATACTTCCCAACCAAATCTTCGATTTTCATAAATATAAATCGAGTGTTAATTTTTATCTATCCTTTTCCCTGATTGCTCTTTAATTCTCTCCTCACTCTTTAATAATGTTATTCTTTTTTTCTATATATCTCACATTCAGTAACCCCTGGTGTGTTAGTGGTTGTGCCGCCTTGCATAGGTTAAAATAATAAATAAATAAATATACATATATATATGTGAAAAGTGTATGTATATAATTACAAATATCAATATATATATATATATATATATATATATATATATATATATATATATATATATGCAATTTGTTATATATATTATATTGTTTACATATTATATATGCGTGGTACTTATTTAAAAGCGCTCAATATCAGTGATAGAGCAGATATATTTGTCTGACGATCGCAAGGGCTACAAACTCACACCTATCTATATGAATATATATATATATATATATATATATATATATATATATATATATAAAGAGAGAGAGAAAGAAAGAAAGAAAGAAGGATTGAAAAATACGAAGAAGAATTGGAAAACATCAATATATATATATATATATATATATATATATATATATACAAAAGAATAAAGATAAAAGAAAGTAATAATAATGTTCAAAACATTAATTGTGCTCAGTATAGAAATAGAGCAATGAATATTTATTATAAGTTATAGTTTCTAACATGTACAAATTATACTTTGCTACAGAAGTGCACATTTTGTTTCGTCATCGAATTCGATGTCAAAACAAAATGTACACTTTTGTAGTAAATTATAATCTGTACACTTATAATATATATATATATATATATATATATATATATATATATCCGGGAGAAGAGAACCCACATTTTTTGAATTTCGAGTTTATTTCTTGAAAATAGTTTTCAATACAACATATATCGTAGTGCATAATATAATTACATACCTATACATAATCTCATCTGCAGACTGATGTGTTCCGTTGCATCACAGGTTTAAAACCCGACCGAATTGACATCAATCGGCGATTCTACCTCTGAGCTATGGGCGCACGGTAGAGGAAGGCGGAGTTTAGCGTGTTATGTACAATGTAAACATACGCCAGTATCCGAGAGTGTTCAAATTCTTAACTGACTGAATGATGCGTAAATGTGTGAGTGGCTACTGTTTTCTCTAAGTCTACCATTCCTCCATAATGTTCAATTTATAAGTTTATGTTTACAGAGAATTTATAATACGTTTATGTTTACAGAGAATTAGTAAAGATTGTTTTAATTGTGGATTTTCAAGAAAGAATCGTTTTTCTTTAACCGGTTTCAAATAAAAAAAAACACAAATTTTAAATTACAATTTAACACTATATATATATATATATATATATATATATATATATATATATATATATATACTACCGAGAATAATCATTAGGCAACCCCAGTTTTTAAAGAAAAGGATTTATTTCATACTATTTTTAGTATATATTGCCAAGTGGATAATTCTAAATGAAAATAGAATGGTTCTTTTGTTATTATTACTTTGCAAAATGTCACAAGTCAAATAGCGACAATTTAACCATCGCACTCTGTAGATTTTCTATATATATCTATATATGTCTATATATATAGATACACTACCGGCCATAATTATTAGGCCACCCCAGTTTTTTAAAAGAAATAATGTATTTCATACTATTTTCAATATTTATTGCCAAGTGGATAATTCTAAATGAAAATAGAATGGTTCTTTTGTTAATACTGCACAATAACAGGTGCATCAAATGAACTGTTCTTGTGGCCAGTTTTTGTGATCTCTTCGGTATGAAATACATCATTTTTTAAAATTGTAGCGGCTTAATAATTACGTCTGATAGTATATATATATATATATATATATATATATATATATATATAGTCATCAGCAGACAGATCTGTTTCGCTGTATAAAGCTCATCAGTACGTTTAGACATCCGATTGCTTTTACACAAAATTTTAAACACGACCGAATATATATATATATATATATATATATATATATATATATATATATATATATATATATATATACAAGTATTGTTGGAATAATATTCCTTGTCAAAAGAAACACTATTTTTAAGAAAGTGCTCAAGAACAAAGTAGAGATAAGTATTAATTAATAATAATAATATGACTTCATACAAATATTAATAACAATACCCTCCAAAATTAACCTTAAGCCTGCCCGCATATTTTCCAAATGAGAAGTTGCTTCACTATGATTGGTCCACAGTACATATACAATAATACCTCCCTGATTAAAGGAGTCACGCCTGTTTTCACACTTTTAAACCATTCATTTAAGAACCATCAGTCAGTTGAAGTGCCATACGTGATACACGCTTGGGCGATCATGTCTCGAAAGAGACACGACTAACTGGGCAGAAGATTATCCCGCAGTAGGTTGCCATTGCTTTCTGCGGTAGACTGGTTGCCGACCAAGGCTATAGAACCCAATCTGTCCTGTTATTTAACCCATAACTGGAAGGAAAAGACGGATTAATAAATTTCCCAAGGGTATTTGCGCGTAGGTGAATGCAAGGAATTCAACTGGAATTCGAACTCAGCTCTCTGGTTTCTCGTTCCGAGCCGATCACATCACTTGAAAAGACACAAAAATGTTGAAACAAAATGTCTACTTTTGTAGTGATATTGTATCATATCCATGTTATAATTTATGAATAAATAATATATATATATATATATATTGTTAAATTGTAATGCTGTTTAGTGCAAACACTGGTGTGTGCGTGCGTGTGTTTTTCAAGAGTTAACTGGTAGAAAGGCGACAGGGAGATGGAGATAGATAATCCAAAAGATTATATCTAAATAATATAAATTCTTAATAAGATAAAAATACAGACCAGACCTCAATGGATATTATCCAGAGCATTATAAAATATTGAGAGGAAAACTCAACACATATTTAGACGGTTATATATTTATTTCGATAGTGTAAATGTATTTACATTGCCTCATTCAAACCATTGAAAAAAATATTTTCAGTCAGAATTTAAAATTAATTATCAGAAGTGAGGCTTGTATTATTTAAACTGTTGAGTTTTCCTCTCTCTCTCTCTCTCCCTCTCGCTCTCTCTCTCTCTCTCTCTCTATATATATATATATATATATATATATATATATATATATATATTAGAGTGAATACAGAACGAAGGAACAATTCTTACAACGTCCAAAACATTAATTTGAAACAGTGCTCGATATATATTATATAGAGCTGTGAATATTTATTATAAATTATATTTTAGAACATATACATAATTTTTATATATATATATATCCACGACAAAGGTACGTTTGTTTCAACATTGAAGCTTCAATGTCTCATCAGGCGGCGTGTAAAGTAATATATATATATATATATATATATATATATATATATATGCGTGACTCTTCAGAAATAAATTGAGTTCTCTCGGTGACTGGCGTGTGTATACACTGTTTATATACAACACGTTAAAATTTCCCTTCTCTGACACCATGCGTCGATGGCTTAGGGAGTAGCGACTCCGACTGACACCAAAAGTGGTTGCGTCTAGATACACTGATGAGCTGTGATACAGCGAAACAGGCCTGTACGTGGATGACTAATATATATATATATATATACCGGACGCTCGTGGCTTAGGGGTAGAATCGCCAACTGACGCCGATTCGGTCGGGTTTCGATCCTGGGTTAGGAAGCGAACGGAGTCTAAGCCGTACTGATGAGCTGTGATACAGCGAAACAGATCTGTCTGCGGATGACTATAGTATCCGAGAGTGTTCAAATTCTTAACTGACTGAATGATGCGTAAATGTGTGAGTGGCTACTGTTTTCTCTAAGTCTACCATTCCTCCATAATGTTCAATTTATAAGTTTATGTTTACAGAGAATTTATAATACGTTTATGTTTACAGAGAATTAGTAAAGATTGTTTTAATTGTGGATTTTCAAGAAAGAATCGTTTTTCTTTAACCGGTTTCAAATAAAAAAAAACACAAATTTTAAATTACAATTTAACACTATATATATATATATATATATATATATATATATATATATACTACCGAGAATAATCATTAGGCAACCCCAGTTTTTAAAGAAAAGGATTTATTTCATACTATTTTTAGTATATATTGCCAAGTGGATAATTCTAAATGAAAATAGAATGGTTCTTTTGTTATTATTACTTTGCAAAATGTCACAAGTCAAATAGCGACAATTTAACCATCGCACTCTGTAGATTTTCTATATATATCTATATATGTCTATATATATAGATACACTACCGGCCATAATTATTAGGCCACCCCAGTTTTTTAAAAGAAATAATGTATTTCATACTATTTTCAATATTTATTGCCAAGTGGATAATTCTAAATGAAAATAGAATGGTTCTTTTGTTAATACTGCACAATAACAGGTGCATCAAATGAACTGTTCTTGTGGCCAGTTTTTGTGATCTCTTCGGTATGAAATACATCATTTTTTAAAATTGTAGCGGCTTAATAATTACGTCTGATAGTATATATATATATATATATATATATATATATATATAGTCATCAGCAGACAGATCTGTTTCGCTGTATAAAGCTCATCAGTACGTTTAGACATCCGATTGCTTTTACACAAAATTTTAAACACGACCGAATATATATATATATATATATATATATATATATATATATATATATATATATATATACAAGTATTGTTGGAATAATATTCCTTGTCAAAAGAAACACTATTTTTAAGAAAGTGCTCAAGAACAAAGTAGAGATAAGTATTAATTAATAATAATAATATGACTTCATACAAATATTAATAACAATACCCTCCAAAATTAACCTTAAGCCTGCCCGCATATTTTCCAAATGAGAAGTTGCTTCACTATGATTGGTCCACAGTACATATACAATAATACCTCCCTGATTAAAGGAGTCACGCCTGTTTTCACACTTTTAAACCATTCATTTAAGAACCATCAGTCAGTTGAAGTGCCATACGTGATACACGCTTGGGCGATCATGTCTCGAAAGAGACACGACTAACTGGGCAGAAGATTATCCCGCAGTAGGTTGCCATTGCTTTCTGCGGTAGACTGGTTGCCGACCAAGGCTATAGAACCCAATCTGTCCTGTTATTTAACCCATAACTGGAAGGAAAAGACGGATTAATAAATTTCCCAAGGGTATTTGCGCGTAGGTGAATGCAAGGAATTCAACTGGAATTCGAACTCAGCTCTCTGGTTTCTCGTTCCGAGCCGATCACATCACTTGAAAAGACACAAAAATGTTGAAACAAAATGTCTACTTTTGTAGTGATATTGTATCATATCCATGTTATAATTTATGAATAAATAATATATATATATATATATATTGTTAAATTGTAATGCTGTTTAGTGCAAACACTGGTGTGTGCGTGCGTGTGTTTTTCAAGAGTTAACTGGTAGAAAGGCGACAGGGAGATGGAGATAGATAATCCAAAAGATTATATCTAAATAATATAAATTCTTAATAAGATAAAAATACAGACCAGACCTCAATGGATATTATCCAGAGCATTATAAAATATTGAGAGGAAAACTCAACACATATTTAGACGGTTATATATTTATTTCGATAGTGTAAATGTATTTACATTGCCTCATTCAAACCATTGAAAAAAATATTTTCAGTCAGAATTTAAAATTAATTATCAGAAGTGAGGCTTGTATTATTTAAACTGTTGAGTTTTCCTCTCTCTCTCTCTCTCCCTCTCGCTCTCTCTCTCTCTCTCTCTCTCTATATATATATATATATATATATATATATATATATATATTAGAGTGAATACAGAACGAAGGAACAATTCTTACAACGTCCAAAACATTAATTTGAAACAGTGCTCGATATATATTATATAGAGCTGTGAATATTTATTATAAATTATATTTTAGAACATATACATAATTTTTATATATATATATATCCACGACAAAGGTACGTTTGTTTCAACATTGAAGCTTCAATGTCTCATCAGGCGGCGTGTAAAGTAATATATATATATATATATATATATATATATATATATATATATATATATATATATGCGTGACTCTTCAGAAATAAATTGAGTTCTCTCGGTGACTGGCGTGTGTATACACTGTTTATATACAACACGTTAAAATTTCCCTTCTCTGACACCATGCGTCGATGGCTTAGGGAGTAGCGACTCCGACTGACACCAAAAGTGGTTGCGTCTAGATACACTGATGAGCTGTGATACAGCGAAACAGGCCTGTACGTGGATGACTAATATATATATATATATATACCGGACGCTCGTGGCTTAGGGGTAGAATCGCCAACTGACGCCGATTCGGTCGGGTTTCGATCCTGGGTTAGGAAGCGAACGGAGTCTAAGCCGTACTGATGAGCTGTGATACAGCGAAACAGATCTGTCTGCGGATGACTATAGTATCCGAGAGTGTTCAAATTCTTAACTGACTGAATGATGCGTAAATGTGTGAGTGGCTACTGTTTTCTCTAAGTCTACCATTCCTCCATAATGTTCAATTTATAAGTTTATGTTTACAGAGAATTTATAATACGTTTATGTTTACAGAGAATTAGTAAAGATTGTTTTAATTGTGGATTTTCAAGAAAGAATCGTTTTTCTTTAACCGGTTTCAAATAAAAAAAAACACAAATTTTAAATTACAATTTAACACTATATATATATATATATATATATATATATATATATACTACCGAGAATAATCATTAGGCAACCCCAGTTTTTAAAGAAAAGGATTTATTTCATACTATTTTTAGTATATATTGCCAAGTGGATAATTCTAAATGAAAATAGAATGGTTCTTTTGTTATTATTACTTTGCAAAATGTCACAAGTCAAATAGCGACAATTTAACCATCGCACTCTGTAGATTTTCTATATATATCTATATATGTCTATATATATAGATACACTACCGGCCATAATTATTAGGCCACCCCAGTTTTTTAAAAGAAATAATGTATTTCATACTATTTTCAATATTTATTGCCAAGTGGATAATTCTAAATGAAAATAGAATGGTTCTTTTGTTAATACTGCACAATAACAGGTGCATCAAATGAACTGTTCTTGTGGCCAGTTTTTGTGATCTCTTCGGTATGAAATACATCATTTTTTAAAATTGTAGCGGCTTAATAATTACGTCTGATAGTATATATATATATATATATATATATATATATATATATAGTCATCAGCAGACAGATCTGTTTCGCTGTATAAAGCTCATCAGTACGTTTAGACATCCGATTGCTTTTACACAAAATTTTAAACACGACCGAATATATATATATATATATATATATATATATATATATATATATATATATATATATATACAAGTATTGTTGGAATAATATTCCTTGTCAAAAGAAACACTATTTTTAAGAAAGTGCTCAAGAACAAAGTAGAGATAAGTATTAATTAATAATAATAATATGACTTCATACAAATATTAATAACAATACCCTCCAAAATTAACCTTAAGCCTGCCCGCATATTTTCCAAATGAGAAGTTGCTTCACTATGATTGGTCCACAGTACATATACAATAATACCTCCCTGATTAAAGGAGTCACGCCTGTTTTCACACTTTTAAACCATTCATTTAAGAACCATCAGTCAGTTGAAGTGCCATACGTGATACACGCTTGGGCGATCATGTCTCGAAAGAGACACGACTAACTGGGCAGAAGATTATCCCGCAGTAGGTTGCCATTGCTTTCTGCGGTAGACTGGTTGCCGACCAAGGCTATAGAACCCAATCTGTCCTGTTATTTAACCCATAACTGGAAGGAAAAGACGGATTAATAAATTTCCCAAGGGTATTTGCGCGTAGGTGAATGCAAGGAATTCAACTGGAATTCGAACTCAGCTCTCTGGTTTCTCGTTCCGAGCCGATCACATCACTTGAAAAGACACAAAAATGTTGAAACAAAATGTCTACTTTTGTAGTGATATTGTATCATATCCATGTTATAATTTATGAATAAATAATATATATATATATATATATTGTTAAATTGTAATGCTGTTTAGTGCAAACACTGGTGTGTGCGTGCGTGTGTTTTTCAAGAGTTAACTGGTAGAAAGGCGACAGGGAGATGGAGATAGATAATCCAAAAGATTATATCTAAATAATATAAATTCTTAATAAGATAAAAATACAGACCAGACCTCAATGGATATTATCCAGAGCATTATAAAATATTGAGAGGAAAACTCAACACATATTTAGACGGTTATATATTTATTTCGATAGTGTAAATGTATTTACATTGCCTCATTCAAACCATTGAAAAAAATATTTTCAGTCAGAATTTAAAATTAATTATCAGAAGTGAGGCTTGTATTATTTAAACTGTTGAGTTTTCCTCTCTCTCTCTCTCTCCCTCTCGCTCTCTCTCTCTCTCTCTCTCTCTCTCTCTCTCTATATATATATATATATATATATATATATATTAGAGTGAATACAGAACGAAGGAACAATTCTTACAACGTCCAAAACATTAATTTGAAACAGTGCTCGATATATATTATATAGAGCTGTGAATATTTATTATAAATTATATTTTAGAACATATACATAATTTTTATATATATATATATCCACGACAAAGGTACGTTTGTTTCAACATTGAAGCTTCAATGTCTCATCAGGCGGCGTGTAAAGTAATATATATATATATATATATATATATATATATATATATATATATATATATATGCGTGACTCTTCAGAAATAAATTGAGTTCTCTCGGTGACTGGCGTGTGTATACACTGTTTATATACAACACGTTAAAATTTCCCTTCTCTGACACCATGCGTCGATGGCTTAGGGAGTAGCGACTCCGACTGACACCAAAAGTGGTTGCGTCTAGATACACTGATGAGCTGTGATACAGCGAAACAGGCCTGTACGTGGATGACTAATATATATATATATATATACCGGACGCTCGTGGCTTAGGGGTAGAATCGCCAACTGACGCCGATTCGGTCGGGTTTCGATCCTGGGTTAGGAAGCGAACGGAGTCTAAGCCGTACTGATGAGCTGTGATACAGCGAAACAGATCTGTCTGCGGATGACTATAGTATTTACGCTCTCACACCCTGATTGAGGACTCTGGAAAAGTGGGGGACTTTGTAAACAGTAGCTACTCCGGCATTTACGCACCGCTCAATCGATAATGAATTGGATCACTCTAGCTATTAGGCGTGTTTATACGCGCTAAAAAGCCTGCCTTCTTCTACCGGACGCTCGTGGCCTAAGGGTAGAATCGCCGACTGACGCCGATTCAGTCGGGTTTCGATCCTGGCTTAGGAAGCGAACGGAGTCTAAGCCGTACTGATAAGCTGTAATACAGCGAAACAGATCTTTCTGCTGATGACTATACATACACACACACATATATATATATATATATTTCCTGTTTAGGATGCGGTTTCCGGTTTTCTCTTTTCTAATCTTCTCACTCTTATGTAGCCCTCTGCACATCAGTGGCGTTACCGCCTTGCTTGGGGTGATATGATTATATATATATATATATATATATATCGTTCAATCAGTAATGAATTAGAACAATCTCAGTTACTGGCGTATGTGTAAATGGTATATTACACGCTAAATGTCTGCCTTCTTCTACCGAGCGCCCATAACTCAGAGGTAGAATCGCCGATTAAAAGCAATCGGATGTCTAATCGTACTGATGAGCTGTGATACAGCGAAACAGATCTATCTGCAGATCACTAATATAGATGACTAATATATATATATATTGTAGCCAGTGGATATGAGAAATGAAGAGTTCTCGGCTGACATTTAATGTTGGGGAAAGTAATCTTTATTCTGCTACGTATCTGTCTCATCAGAATATTGTTTCTTTTTTTAGATTCAGGCCCGGACATTTTTATTCCATTTTTGTTTACCCTTCCATTGACTTTCCTGGGCTCTGACTCTCCCCATTGTCCACCAGCCTCTGTGTTTATTCTCGTGTTCACGATTATGAGAAGGTCATTCGCAAATTAAGGTCAAGTGATCCAATCCACCAAGAGGTGACCCGTAAATATTTTCCTTTGGGAGGAAGAATGACGTGTTTCTGTTTTTTTAAACTTGTTTCGTTTTTTCTCTTTTTTGTTTTTCTTTCTAAGTTTATTTCCGCATATTCAATCACCTCTCTTTTACTCTCTTTTTTTGTTTACACACTCAAGCATATATATATATATATATATATATATATATATATATATATATATATAGAGAGAGAGAGAGAGAGAGAGAGAGAGAGAGAGAAAGAGATACTGTTTGTGTCTGTGTGTATGTGTGTGAATCTTATTGTTGATACAGTGTGGGGTAGTTACGGATGTGCGTTGTGGTGCAGTGGATATCGACTCGGAACGAGAAATCGCGGTGCCAAGTTCGAATTCCAGTTGAATTGCTTGCATTCACTTTCGCATAAATACACTTGGAAAAGTTATTATTCCGTATCTTCCTTCCAGTTATGGGTTAAATAACAGGACAGATTGGGTTCTATAGCCTTGGTTGGCAACCAGTCTACCTCAGAAAGCAATGGCAACCTACTGCGGGATAATCTTCTGCCCAGTCAGTCATGTCTTTTTCGAGACATGATCACCCAAAGTGTGTATCACGTATGGCACTAAACTGACTGACTGAATATAATAGTTGAAAACATGATTTAGGCTTCTACTAGGCATAAAGTGGGGGATCAGTTTTATATTGTTATGAAGTAATAAACTGATCCCCCACTAATTACTAATTAATAATATAATACATTTATTTCTCCTCTAGCTATGAGTCAAATCACAGGACAGACTGGGTTGTATAGCCTTGGCTGGCAATCAGTCTACCGCAGAAAGCAATGGCAACTTACTGCGGGATAATCTGCCCAATCAATCATGTCTATTTCGAGACATGATCGGACAAAACGTGTATCACTTATGGCACTTAACTGACTGACTGACATTAAATACATCAGACGTTATAAATAAAATTTAAATCTCAGCGTTTCTCTATCTTTAACGTTTCGATAAAAATTGTAACCACTATTTTGTTGCCTTTTTCTCTTTTTGTTCTTTGTTATGTAGACGATCGTTTTCATAAGTAAAACGGTGATTAACAGTTAAATCTCTGGATCATGTAGAACAGACTTTGCCTTAGAAAGGTGATTCCCAGCACACAGGGGGGACAATTTGATTTTTTAGGGGGGCAATTCGATTGTTAGGTGTTTTTCTAATAAAAGTCTTTGTTCTTTTGATCTATTAACCCTAACATCCCAATAAATAAAAATTTAGCAATGTTACATATATTTTCATTCGTCATTTGTCTCGGATTTTTAAATTACCATCGATTGCACTGCCACCTGGTGAATAACTTCCATTTTAAAATAATTTTAGAACTTCATTTTGTAAAGTTTCCAAATCCTTCGTACATTCTGTGTTCATGGCATTAAAATTACTTTTCTGAAATAAAAGTACAATTATTACTTTAATTAAAAGTATTTTTCTATATTCTAGATTTCCAAATGGCTGTATTATAATATTATACCCGATTTTTACTTGTAATATTCTTAGTTGCCAAAATTCTTGCATTATCGCCTTTCATATGTCAAGTTTATTTCCAATTTTATTGTGTTAACAGTTAACTTAACGTTAAAAACTCTTAAAGTGTAATTTACTGCATAAGATTTCTCATTTATTTATTTCAGTTAATATCCTTATGCACAAAATGAGTAGTGCTTAAAAGAAGAAAGTTTGTCAGTATTCGGAGGAATATCTAAAATTTGGTTTCATACCTGCTTTTCATGATGACCGGTCACCTTTCCGTCTCTTATGCCAACAATGCTTGACCAATGAATTTGAGCCTTAAACAAACTTTAAATTTTAAGTTTAAATTTTTTTTTTTTTAATCGTATCACCCCGAGCAAGGCGGTAACGCCACTGATGTGCAGGGGGCTACGTAATAGTGAAAAGATTGGAAAAGAGAAAGCCGGAAATCACATCCTAAACAGGGAACAAGGGATGAGCCTTTTAACCTGTTCAATAGACGTGGATGGAGTGTGAACCGGGCGATAGATAGATCTATCTACTCCAATTGAAAAACAAACAACAAAGTGAAAAGGTTGGAAAAGAGAAAGCCGGAAACCACATCCTAAACAGGGAACAAGGGATGAGCCTCTTAACCTGTTCAATAGACGTGGGTGGAGTGTGAACCGGGCGATAGATAAATCTATCTACTCCAAAAAAGCTTAAATCAAAGTATTGGTGTTTAAGCATCACCTAAAACGAAGTTCACTTATATATCAACATATGGGATAGTGGATATCAGGATTCTAGAGGTGATTAGGTGGGGCATGTCCAAAAAAGGTTGGGAAACACTTCCCTAGAAGTGATTGATTTGTTTTTTACGGTTTACCAGGAAGTTATTTAGAGCTTGAAAATATTTTTAGATTGTAGGGTTTTTTTGCAAAAGGAATGCTCTTGTCGAATGTAACAAGGGAAAGCGTGAAGAAAGGACTAAGTATAAACTCCAGTAAGACTGAATGCACAGTCATCAGCAAAAAGAGGAGCCCAAAATGTCAACTATAGGTCGGAGAAACTAAATTAAAACAAGACGCATTGGGCATGGCCAAGGACAAATTTCAGAAGCTAACGAGAGTACTGAGAGATAAGAAAATCTCATTGTAAATTAAAAAAAAGTATGCTGCATTGCTATGTGATATCTGTCCTTCTGTATGGCAGTAAATGTTGGACGATCTCATCAAGGATGAGGGAGAGGTTTGGGGCAGCAGAAAGATGGTTCTACAGAAGGATAATGAGGATACCATGGACTGAGCTCATGCCTAACGTTGAGGTGTTGGAGAGGATGCAAACGAGATGAAAACTCATACTTAACATCAGGAAGAGACAGATGAGATTTCTGAACACATAATGAGGAAAGAGTGCCTGGAGAATCTAATACTCACAGGACCGTCAGAGGGAAAGTGAGACAGGGGAAAGCAATGCGAGACATAGTTGATACGCTTGAGCAAATGTATAGCGAAGCGTGGTTTGGATACCAAGAGTAAAAGTGTTCAGAGCAACAAGAGAAAGGGCCAAGTGGAATCCATCATAACGTATGTTCTGGTGGACACGGCACAGGAACATGAAGAAGAAAAAGAACAAGAAATTAGACTGAGAACACCGGTATACCGATTACCTCAGAAAGAAATGGCAAACTGCAGAAAAATATTCTGCCTAGCGATGTCGCGAATTTTTGTCGCCAAGTTGTTGTGGTTTGTTTGGGTTGGGAAGAAAGACACGGAAAACAAGAAGGTAGAATAACAGAACATATAAAATAAGAAGGTTAGTAATCAGAAAATAGAAGTGTAAATCCGAAGTGTCTAGTTACACTGCATCACAACTGCCTCTAGACTGCCTCACTGCTGCCACCCCGAAGTCAAGGAGATTAGTATTTATTGAGAGAGGAAGAGTCCATTCCTATAGATAGGGCACCATAACACCTAGTCAGTCATGGATCGAAAGAGACATAATCGTTCAAACGTATATCACGTATGGCACTGATATTACGTTAGAGTTCAATACAATTATCTTTTTTCTGCCGCTTCGAGTCTCTTCTTAATCTGTGAGAAGACTGTCCAGAATTCACTGCTATATAGAAGTTAAGTAGAAAAAGGAAAAAATATATAGAGTTTGGTTATTGTAATGGGCGAAAATAATATCACATATCGGGTAAATAATATCACTTAGAAGAATGATTTGTTTTCCCATCTGAATTTCCCCGTTATGGGCATTATTATATTCGGGATATAACATCGGACGTAATGGAATGACTGAAAGGAAAAGGAATAACAAACATGATTGGTTCTCAGAGAAACTTTTATACCATCAAGACACACCAGACACTATAGATATATATATTTACACAAGCTCCTCGTAGAAAATAATATATCACAGCACAGTGCAAAGTTAACGAAAAGATAGTGTCTTAAATATAATATGGAGATACTGTGTTTCTGGAGAAGACATGTTTAAGAAGCAAGATTTAAACGATCCGGATATACCTACTAGGCGGTTATTCTGAAATAATGAACTGATGAGTTTTTTCTCGTCGGCACCCGATCCCATCCGAGCATTGGAGTCATCGTCCACTCCCTTTAAACGCCTCCCCGCTAACTGATGGTGATAGTGGAATTAGCTCTGAAGGCCCAGCCTCCTCCTGAAGAGTCGTAAACAGGAATGACAGAGGATTGTGGGTGTTGGACGTGGCTTGGCGAGTCAGATTTTCTTGATAGCACGTCGTAGATCTTCTGCATGTTTAACGGTTGGACTCGAAAGTTTCGTCTTCCCCTCCGACCTCGGATGTTTCTTCTCTAGGAAGACCAATTCGCCATCTTCTGTCTTCCTGATCCTAATTTCATTTATTATCCTTTCTTCTCGTTCTCTTTTACTCTGTAAACCCCTTGGGCTGCAGTGGCATTATAGACTTGATTGGGGTGAAATGTCAAAATTTCGAAATGTCTGTTTTTTCTACAAATATGATTTTTTCAAAGAATAACAAATTCCGGTTCGTATTTGAATTTTGACAAATACGAACTAAAGATCATCAAAAAATTGTGTATAAATGATTTACCCAAAGTCTTCATACTTCCGATTTCAAATTTTCCGGTTTGTAGAATTCGCATCTATTCCATATAAATTATTGATTATCGGAAACTTTCTGACAATCGTGTTTCTCGCAGCATCGACCAAAACCGACGCGTTTAATGGAAAGGTCGGCCGAATGCCTTCAAAGGAATACAAGACGAATATTGAAATAGAGAAAGGAACATTTATCTGCTAATCCACCTGCGATTGACTCGGGATTCTTGGAGACAACAGCTGGAAGTAAACAGGATTTTCCCAGAGTAGCCCACTTTGATGATTAATGCGGTTAAAATAGATTCGGATGTTGCGTATACAAGTCATAATCCTCAGTGTAATAGCTTTGCTTGGAGCTTCTATTTCGAGATTACTGTTGGTTAGCTGTTTAGGATTTCGAAACATCTGACTAGATTCAAAAACAAAATATGGGGATTTTTTTCGCTACAATATATTTTAGAATATGCATCAATATACTTAGTTAATTTTTACATAAGGATTTTAATAATAATGTGAATGAATATCTGAAAGTTGCTTTCCGAAAATTAAACGGAATATTAAGGAATAAGAAAATTGAATAAGAAACAAAAAACGAGTACTGACATCTTATGTAATATCAGTCCTCCTATATGGCAGTGAATGCTGGACAATCTCCTCACAGATGAAGAAGAGATTTGAAGCAACAGAAACAAAGAAAAGAGTACTGAACTGTTACGTAATATCAGTCCTCCTATATGGCAGTGAATGCTGGACAATCTCCTCACAGATGAAGAAGAGATTTGAAGCGACAGAAACAAAGAAAAGAGTACTGAACTGTTACGTAATATCAGTCCTCCTATATGGCAGTGAATGCTGGACAATCTCCTCACAGATGAAGAAGAGACTTGAAGCAACAGAAACAAAGAAAAGATTACTGAACTGTTACGTAATATCAGTCCTCCTATATGGCAGTGAATGCTGGACAATCTCCTCACAGATGAAGAAGAGACTTGAAGCAACAGAAACACAGAAAAGAGTACTGAACTGTTACGTAATATCAGCCCTCTTTATATGGCAGTGAATGCTGGACAATCTCCTCACAGATGAAGAAAAGACTTGAAGCAACAGAAACAAAGAAAAGAGTACTGAACTGTTACGTAATATCAGTCCTCCTATATGGCAGTGAATGCTGGACAATCTCCTCACCGATGAAGAAGAAGACTTGAAGCAACAGAAACAAAGAAAAGAGTACTGAACTGTTACGTAATATCAGTCCTCCTATATGGCAGTGAATATTGGACAATCTCCTCACAGATGAAGAAGAGACTTGAAGCAACAGAAACAAAGAAAAGAGTACTGAACTGTTACGTAATATCAGTCCTCTTTATATGGCAGTGAATGCTGGACAATCTCCTCACAGATGAAGAAGAGACTTGAAGCAACAGAAACAAAGAAAAGACTACTGAACTGTTACGTAATATCAGTCCTCCTATATGACAGTGAATGCTAGACAATCTCCTCACAGATGAAGAAGAGACTTGAAGCAACAGAAACAAAGAAAAGACTACTGAACTGTTACGTAATATCAGTCCTCCTATATGGCAGTGAATGCTGGACAATCTCCTCACAGATGAAGAAAAGACTTGAAGCAACAGAAACAAAGAAAAGACTACTAAACTGTTACGTAATATCAGTCCTCCTATATGGCAGTGAATGCTGGACAATCTCCTCACAGATGAAGAAGAGACTTGAAGCAACAGAAACAAAGAAAAGACTACTAAACTGTTACGTAATATCAGTCCTCCTATATGGCATTGAATACTGGACAATCTCCTCACAGATGAAGAAGAGACTTGAAGCAACAGAAACAAAGAAAAGACTACTAAACTGTTACGTAATATCAGTCCTCCTATATGGCAGTGAATGCTGGACAATCTCCTCACAGATGAAGAAGAGACTTGAAGCAACAGAAACAAAGAAAAGACTACTGAACTGTTACGTAATATCAGTCCTCCTATATGGCAGTGAATGCTGGACAATCTCCTCACAGATGAAGAAAAGACTTGAAGCAACAGAAACAAAGAAAAGACTACTAAACTGTTACGTAATATCAGTCCTCCTATATGGCAGTGAATGCTGGACAATCTCCTCACAGATGAAGAAGAGACTTGAAGCAACAGAAACAAAGAAAAGACTACTAAACTGTTACGTAATATCAGTCCTCCTATATGGCATTGAATACTGGACAATCTCCTCACAGATGAAGAAGAGACTTGAAGCAACAGAAACAAAGAAAAGACTACTAAACTGTTACGTAATATCAGTCCTCCTATATGGCAGTGAATGCTGGACAATCTCCTCACAGATGAAGAAAAGACTTGAAGCAACAGAAACAAAGAAAAGACTACTAAACTGTTACGTAATATCAGTCCTCCTATATGGCAGTGAATGCTGGACAATCTCCTCACAGATGAAGAAGAGACTTGAAGCAACAGAAACAAAGAAAAGACTACTGAACTGTTACGTAATATCAGTCCTCCTATATGGCAGTGAATGCTGGACAATCTCCTCACAGATGAAGAAGAGACTTGAAGCAACAGAAACAAAGAAAAGACTACTAAACTGTTACGTAATATCAGTCCTCCTATATGGCAGTGAATGCTGGACAATCTCCTCACAGATGAAGAAGAGACTTGAAGCAACAAAAACAAAGAAAAGACTACTGAACTGTTACGTAATATCAGTCCTCCTATATGGCAGTGAATGCTGGACAATCTCCTCACAGATGAAGAAGAGACTTGAAGCAACAGAAACAAAGAAAAGACTACTGAACTGTTACGTAATATCAGTCCTCATATATGGCAGTGAATGCTGGACAATCTCCTCACCGATGAAGAAGAGACTTGAAGCAACAGAAACAAAGAAAAGACTACTGAACTGTTACGTAATATCAGTCCTCCTATATGGCAGTGAATGCTGGAAAATCTCCTCACAGATGAAGAAGAGACTTGAAGCAACAGAAACAAAGAAAAGACTACTGAACTGTTATGTAATATCAGTCCTCCTATATGGCAGTGAATGCTGGACAATCTCCTCACCGATGAAGAAGAGACTTGAAACAACAGAAACAAAGAAAAGACTACTGAACTGTTACGTAATATCAGTCCTCATATATGGCAGTGAATGCTGGACAATCTACTCACAGATGAAGAAGAGACTTGAAGCAACAGAAACAAAGAAAAGACTACTGAACTGTTACGTAATATCAGTCCTCATATATGGCAGTGAATGCTGGACAATCTCCTCACAGATGAAGAAGAGACTTGAAGCAACAGAAACAAAGAAAAGACTACTGAACTGTTACGTAATATCAGTCCTCATATATGGCAGTGAATGCTGGACAATCTACTCACAGATGAAGAAGAGACTTGAAGCAACAGAAACAAAGAAAAGACTACTGAACTGTTACGTAATATCAGTCCTCATATATGGCAGTGAATGCTGGACAATCTCCTCACAGATGAAGAAGAGACTTGAAGCAACAGAAACAAAGAAAAGAATACTGAACTGTTACGTAATATCAGTCCTCATATATGGCAGTGAATGCTGGACAATCTTCCACAGATGAGGAATTGACTTGAATTAGTAGATATGCGTTCGTACAATTGGATGCTGTGTATACCATGAATCAAACATTTGAACTACGACGAAGTTTTACTTAAAACGAAACAAATGGCAGATATTTTTTTAAAATCAGAAAGGTTTTATGAATTTTACAATCAATGTGCATCTTGAAGGTAAGAAGGTAGATAGAAACAGTAACCAGTTTTTACCCACAGTCGAAAATATAATAAAACACAAATGTCGACAGAAATAAAACCAAATGTTGATATAATTTCAATGCAACTCTGTTTTTGACAACATTTGTGGAAATGTTCTGAAACAAGGTTTTGGTATTTAAAACTTCCTCAAACAATTTCAATTCCACACAACGAACCGCTATTGTTGCTGAATTCACTGTTAGAAAATAGTTTTGAATCCATTGTCCGATTATTTCGGAATTCATTTTTCGTTTCATTGGCGATCTCCGATTGTAAGGTTTCTCTTTTTTCTTGTCGGTCATGGCCTTTATAACTTTGATTCCTACAGCTTTTTCCGGATTCGCTTATTGCTTTTAATAAGGATTCCGTTTCATGCTTCAGATGTCCTCTACGCATCCATATCTTTTCTGCAATTTCTTCAGTTTTCCTCACTGCAGATGTAATACTTTTTTCTCTTTTTGTGTGTGTGGGGGTCTTCCATTTTGGAATTTTTTATCTCTTTATCATCCACTTTCGTCTACGGTATATGTTCTTTACCCTAACTAGTCTCTCATCATTATTTTATAAATCCTAATAGTAACTGAATTAACGTACCCCCCCCCCCCATTACTAACGACGACCCATTTTTTAAAAATTTTAACATATCTCGATGTAAGGATACAAAAGAGTGATACACTCATTTTGGTCGAGATAAGTCACGTGGGTCTGTAACACCCGCTTACTGAAAGTGGTCATTCATTAATTCAGTCATTCATTCAGCTTATGGTATCAAGACTCATGTGTTTTTAGTTCTGCCCGAGTTTCCACAAGTACTACAGCTCATAAGCTCATGGAACCGTTTTCCTTTGCGAATATTCTTCCCCAGATATAGACAGTTCGCATTCCCCAGTCTGCAAAAGAAAACCCCAAAACTAGCCGTTTTCTGTTTCAAGGAATTTGTTCTTGTTTCGGACATAGTACATGAATTCGGCCAGTTGGAATCTTCAGTTCTTAGCATGGCTTCTCCAGAAACACTGAAGAATCTCCATATTTTATGTAAGACCCACTCTTTTCGTTCTACTTTTATTTTACTTGCCGTCTTGATCATTCTCTGCATGGGACATGTGTAAATAATGCATACATAGCTTTGTGTGTGTAGTAGTATAAACGTCTCACTGAGAACCAAGCATGTTTGTCATTCCTGTTTGTTTCAGCTATTTTGTTCCCTCTCGTGAAATAAGATTTCATGAATAGAATAATACACATGATGGAGGAAGTTCAAATGGGAGAATGAAGATTTTTCCGTGGCTCTCTTCCGTTATATCGGCTTTCCTTCTTAGATATAAAATCTGCTACTGTGTTGGCTTTATAATTCAGCTTTCTCGGTTCTTCGCATGTCCTGTCTAAGAAGGGTCCAGAGTATCTTATAAGGGAAACTGACCATGGAATTATTCTTTGATCCAAGTTCTGCTTCAGAGTTAAGAGTTTCTAATTCAAGTGTTCGAAAGCAGTTTTTTGTGACCTTTTCATTGATCCTATTCTACATGATTGAATCGTGACATTATCCGTATCGTATTATCCGTTTATTTAACTAATCTCGTCTTAGTAATTGACAATCGGATTAAAAATAAAATCAGATCAAGACATCGATGGACCAGCTCGCCTATCAGCTGGACTTAGTGCAGCGATGGGATTTAAAGATAAAACGTCTGACACGTAAACGACTTCAAAGTCGTGTCCTGACGTTAGCACGAGGGTAACGACATTATATCAAAAATCAGAAACTGGCTGATCTTTGATCGAATGTTTGGACACTAATTTATGAAGAGAATCTCTTTTGAGAAGATGTGTACCTCGTTTCAGAAAATATGATAGTCCTATTTTCTTTATCAAAAGTAGATGAGAACTATAGTTCAAAGGGAAATTAAAATGTTTTCAGTTTAGATCAATCAGTTTTATTGCCATGCGTGATACACGCTTGAGTGATCATGTCTCGAAAGGGACATGACTGATTGGGTAGAAGATTGTCAACAAAGCGGCAACCTGAAAAAGCAAAACTGCGTGGGGGTTTTAAGACTATGTAAAGTGTTGAATTTTTGGCTGAAGATATATATATATATATATATATATATATATATATATATATATATATATATCCCTGCTGGCTTCCGACTTATATTACAGTAAGTTCTTGAGATTAACGAAATGGACTTAGCAAGTTCTAGAGATTAACGAAATGGAATTAGCAAGCGACGTATTTAATTGATTTTTTTTAATATTATTGTTAATCGATACGCGTATTTGAGTATATACTGTTTAATTAAAAACATGGCTAAATAAATAAATTAAATGTATATATAAATGTGTGTGTGTGTGTGTGTGTGTGTGTGTGTGTGTGTGTGTGTGTGTGTGATGCTAATATATTTTCATTATCAACGAGTATATTACGGCTAGAGTTTGGTAGGCCTCTGTGTGCATGGTTAAAGAAATGTAACGTAAGTTTGTTACGTATGTTATTTTTTATCTAATATATATATATATATATATATTCATAAGCGCTGGGATATATAGAACACTTGCTTATGTTTCCTCATAAAGAATCGGCTAATGATATATATATATATATATATATATATATATATATATATATATATATATATATCTTCGATTGGAAAAGTGCGTCTCACCATATGTCCCCACATATATTCGTTCCAGTAATCCTGGACTTATTACAAGACCTACTCAGGCCGTCCAGGAGTCAGCTACTGGTCAGCATTTGTTGAATAATCAGGATTCTGCTTCCATGTATAAGGACACTCGGTTCTCTATCTTGCATAGTGCTCAAACCGCTTATAATTTGCGTGTTCTTGAAGCAATTTATTTGAAATTGCATCGTCCTAGTTTGTGCAGGAAGAAAGACAACTTTATACGATCATTGAGACTTTTGGAAGGACTGTGAGTTACTTTTTTTTCCAATTTTATCAACTCTTGTGGAGATGTTGTTTACACCCACCTTACATTTTAATTATTTTAATAAGTTTAATTTTAAACGAGTTTCAACTTTCCTTCTATTGTAGTTAACTTTTGAATTTTTGTGTCCCGTCTATTATTACGAGTGCCAACAGATAGTGTGATGCAGAAAGAACTACAGTCAAGTGGTTAAGAGATGGGTATTGACATTGCATTTAAATCACTGGAGGTTGTAATCGTCACGAAAGTAAGAATATGGAAGAGAGTTCTACAAGCGGGAAGTGCGAGAAAAGAAGCTGATAGAGTAGAATTGTCGGCTGCATTTAGTTGATCTAACTGTGAATGAGTGGGACCCAGTTGCCAGTCTGGTTGCACGAGTAAACTCATGTGGTAGGGGCACCAGTGACTTAAGTTCGTCGGAGCAGAAGCCATGAAAATATTTATAGAACAGACAGAGGGAAGCCACATTCCGTCGGTGAATAAGTGGCTGGTCGAGCCGTCAATTCGGTACCTACCACATTACTGATTCTCCTTTGGAGCCTGTCGAAAACACTGATATGAACAGCAGGGAAGCCTGACTATATATGACAGCAGTATTCCATGCACGGGCGGATGGTTGATTTGTATATGTGCAAGATGGATTCAGGTGGAAAAAACATCCTAGCACGACACAGTGACCCAACCTTCCTAGCAGTGGATTTAGCTATTGACTCAATGTCATGATTCACTTGAGGTCGGGAGAGAAGGTAAGGCCGAGGAGGCGAAGTGTATTGCTCTCAGTAAGACTCGCTTGGTCCATGCTTATGGGAGGCGCAGGAGGGGTTGCCTGTGATAATTGACAGACAGCAGCTTGGTTTTAGACGCATTTACAAGCCACTTCTTACCCCGTTCCACCACTGAGTGTAGATCCCTTTCAAGATCAGCAGCGAGGTTATGTTTGTCCGCCTCGTCGGGTTTCTTACAGATGCAGGAGTGAATTGTGGTGTCATCTGCAGAGATGCCTACTTGACACTTGATCTTGTCTGGGAGATCATTTATAAAAATAAGGAAGAGCGTCGGGCCTAGGATAGAACCCTGAGGGACACCAGCCTTTGTACCATTCATAACGACCTCTATTAAGCGGTTAGATAAGAAGGATTGAATTAGATCAAGCAACCGTCCAGTGATACCGTAACTCCGTAGCTTGCGTAGAAGGTCAGCGTGCTAAACCCTACCAAAAGCCTTGGAGATATCTAGGGCAACAGCTTATCAAGGGACTGGTATATATACTCCGTGATGGTCGTTAGCATATCGGCTTTGGTCCCGGCGAATCGGAAGCCGTATGAGAATTGATGTTGATTTTAATGTGAAGACCTAACGAATTTTATATGTTCGCTAAGGCATACCGATACTCTATACGTTACCAACTAGCGTGTATTGCAAGTTGTTCTCTATATATTGCGTAACATTACGGTTAGTATATCAATATACAGGTAAGTGGGATAACCTTATGTGATTCTGGCACAGGTGATTGTAGCTTAACTTTATTTATGCATTAATTCTAAGTTTTGGGCCACTCATAACCTATCGTATGTTTAGAGGGCAATCTATACGAGCATTTTCTATAATAGTAGAGTTAGATTACAGAGAGGTTCCTCCACCTTCTACCTGTGTGTGTGTGAGAGAGAGAAAAAGAGAGAGAGTGGAGGGGGATAGAGGCTAGAAAATGAGTTGTCACCCACAAGGACGTAGGATTTTTTTGATATAGTAAGGTTCACGGGGCGTTCAAGATAGAGATTACATTAGAAAATATTTTGTTTTGATTATAGGGGAGATAACGGCTAACAATATAGCAGTGAATGCTGGAATCGAAGATGAAGTAAAAACTTGAAGCAACTGAAATATGGTTCTACAGAAGGATGCTGCGAATATCATGGATCGAGCATGTGAGCAATGATGTTTTAGAAAAGATGGAAACGAAAAGGAAAATACTGAGCATTAGGAAGAGACAGCTAAAGTTCCTGGGACATGCAATGAGGAAAGAGGGCTTAGAGAACCTGTTACTCACAAGCCAGATAGAGGGAAAAACAGACAGGAGAAAGCAACGGATAACATATTTAAAGGACCTAATCAGGTGGATGACGGAACAAGGGTTGCGTGGTGTAACAGGAGAAAGTGTGCTAAGAGACACCAGAGATAGTGAGATGTGGAAAGCCATGATCGCCTAAGTCCTGAAAGGACAGGGCACATAAAAAAAGAAGAAGAAGAAAGAAGACTACGTATTATTTCTATAGTATTTTATTAAATGCACGATTTTGTTCGGTAATGAAATAAGAAAACATTCTTTTGAGAAACCTAGTGAATTTCTTTCTAACACCTCGTCGTTGCTTGTATGCTCAGTCCACGATATCCGTAGCATCCTTCTGTAGAACCACATTTCGGCCGCTAAAGAATGGCAACAAAAAGAAAATTGATGCTGAGCATCAGGAAGAGACAGCTGAAGTTTCTGGGACATGCAATGAGGAAGGAGAGCCTGGAGAACCTGATACTGACTGGTCAGATAGAAGGAAAGAGAGACAGAAGAAGGCAGCGGATAACATATTTGCAGGGCCTGATCAGGTGGATGACGGAACGGGGGTTGCCAGGAGCAACAGGAGCAAACATACTAAGAGCCACAAGGGTTAGGGAGACGTGGAGAGCCATGATCGCCTACGTCCTGAAGGGACAGGGCACATAGAAGAAGAAGAAGAAGAAGAAGAAGAAGAAGAAGAAGAAGAAGAAGAAGAAAAAAAAGTGAATTTCTCGTGAGTTGATTTAGTTTCGATTCGATAATACATTTTTCGAATATTCAGATTGGGAGTGTCAAGTAAAATGACATAAAGGGAGATAATCACGTATGAAAAAAGTGAGAATGCACGGTAAATCGGACGTCTGTTGTGGTGTTTAGCGAGAATTAAAGGCAAATATGAAAATAGTAAAAAGAAAAGAATTAATAACAAAAAAGCCCAGAGTAACTCTCATTTATTGTTATGTTTTTTTTTGTTTTTCGGTTTTTTTTGTTTTTAACAAGAACTATTTTCCATTTGAGCATATTGAGAAAATTGCCGGGAATTATTCGATATTGAAAAGGTATTGATTAATCGTCGATATGACGAGAACGCACGAATGACGAAAGGAATAAAGGAAGAGGGGAACACATGCTCATGCGCACACATAAACTTGTGCTTGCGCACATATTCGCACTGATACGCATGCGCGAAAATACAAAAAAACATAAGCGAATGCACAGATATATGCAAGCGCGTAAAAGACGATGCTCTTTTAAAAGAATTACTGAGTTATGCATTTCTTCATTCTATGTTTATATATATATATATATATATATATATATATACACTAGCAGTATTTTTTTCAGCCCTTTTATTTTAGTTTTTGCTTCGGGTTTGGCTCTAAGTATGTATAATTGTAGTTCTTAGTCTCAGCTATGATACCATTTACTCAGAGGACTTATTTAGCCTTCAAAATTCAGTTTACGACGAAAAAAACGTATTTGATATCGATACCAGGAAATCAAAATTTGACTTACATCCATTCATTTTTCTTTCAGTCTACGGTTTCGCTTTAACTGGAAACAACTATTGCTTTTTAGTCTTTCGTGCCAATATCCAAAGAGTCTGAGCTCCAGGACCATGGATTAGTTTTAAAACGTTTATTACACCCGAGCAACGCCGGGCTATATTGCTAGTGTATATATATATATACACATATATATTTCAAGGTGAAATTTGAAAAATATATACATCACAGAAAAGATGAAATAAAAAAATAAAAGGGGTGGGATTATTTATTTTTATTATTTATTTTTATTTTTTCTGTGATGTATATATTTTTTTAACTTCCGCCGGTAAAATATCTGGGTTTATTTTGAAATAAAGAAGTTGCTGATGATGTGTGAAATTTCTTTTAGGGATTTCATGTAGAAATGGACATACAACTGATTTGAACATCGAAATTTATTTTATTTTAAAATTGGCTCTGAAATTTAAATATTAATTACATTGAGCCCTCCACCTTGATCAGTTTTAATATTAATGTAATTAATATTAATTAGGATCGGGTCTTTGGGATTTACCTTCCTGCTTTTCCTTTTGGATTTAAGTTTTGTATTTAAAATATATATAGAGTTTATAACAGCTGGTTCTAAACCTCCGAAGAAAAAGCCCTCAAAAATAAACCTACTCACAGGTGCAACAGACTGGGTCGTAAAGGCCGATTTGGGGCCTAGACTGATGTTCCCAGAGCATATAGCCCTCACACATTTACGCCCAGACATAGTGTTCTTCTCCAAAAATTAAAAAATTGTAATTTTGGGGGAATTGACGGTTCCTTGGGAAGAACACGTAGAAGAGGCTAACGAAAGAAAGAAATTCAAATATGATGAATTATTAGAAAACTGCAGGTCAAATGGCTGGAAAGCAAGCTGTATGCCAATCGAAGTGGGAACCAGAGGCTTTGTAGCACGGTCGCTCTGCAGAGTCTTAACAGATATTGGATTGGTGGGGTTAAAGAAACGAAAAGCCATTAAAACGATTACTGACACCGCTGAGCGAACTGCCAAATGGCTATGGATTAAGCGAAATAGAGCATGGCTCCATAAAAATTAGAAATGACCATTTTTGATTATAAAAGTAAAACCAAAGTTAAAACGCATAACTTAAATTAATACTTGTAGAAAATGCTCATAAACACCCGCTGAGCGATTGAAAGCGTGTTCTCCCTTTGCTTGTGCTGTTTTTTTAAAACAACAAATCTGTATATACGCATACTAATGTATTTGATTTTTACTTAAGTCACTGGTGCCTCCACAACAGGTGTTTACTCGTGCAACCAGATTGGCAACTGGGCCCCACCCATTCACAGTTAGATTAATCAAATGCAGACGACAATTCTACTCCTGCGGCTTCTTCTTTCGCATTTCCCGCCTGTGGAACTCGCTCCCATATTCTTGCTTTCCTGACGGCTTCAACCTCCAGAAAGCTAAATGCAATGTCAATACTCATCTATTAACCACTGGACTCTAGCTCTCTCCCCACCCCCGTATATCCTTCCCTTTCTCTCCTCCTATGTATCTGTCATCGCACCTGTATTCTCATTTTTCTATTGCTCCTTTCTAACTATTTTGTACTCCTCACTCTTTTCTAATTAATCTTTTTACAGTTATGTAGCCCCTTGCTCATCAGTGGCATTTCTGCCTTGCTTGGGGTGAAATGATTAAAAAAAAAAAAACTAAACTCGGACATTTATTTTAATCGTTTTTACTTTCAGTCTTTCGGGGAGGGGATATTATTATTGTTATTATTATTATTATTATTATTATTATTATTATTATTATTATTTAGTTAATAATTTTATTTATTTTATCTTCTCGTGAGTAATTTAGGAATTTTAACTTTAAAAATGACAATTTTGTATCATGTATATACATGTACATATCGATGTATTTTATGTTAATATTCGTGGTTGTAAGTTTTTGTGTAATCTTTTTTTTTTCTTGGGGGGAGGGGCAATTATTTGTCTTGTAATTTTAGACTGAAGTTCGTATTTAATTATATTAAATGAAAATTTTTTTCCGACTGCTCGAAAAACCCAACTTATGGACTATGGACTCTTATTATGTGTTTCTTGCCAGTATTAAACACAAGCCGGCTTAGAAAAATAAATCAGTGTCGTATAGCATAGACCAGAAGGAGGGTGCGTCGGAGTCTGATCAGCTCTGACGGGGTCAACTCAGCGAGGGTAGTATGATATTGCAAGACCCGAAACTGTCCAGTGACCTGAGTAAAGTACATCACTGACGACATCCTCCCGCGCTACAGAATGTATATATATGTTTCGAGATAGATTCTCATCACCAGGTTGTGCAGATGATTTACATTTATAATCTTCTAAATGTAAATCATTTGCACAACAGCACCAAACATTTCCTGATGATGAGAATCTATCTGGAAACATAGAAATTTCCGTCTCGCAATGTACAATTCATTCATAACTATATAATTATATTAAGCTCTATAATATTTATTATATTGAGCACTGTTCATAATAAAATAAATGCCGGGGCACTCAAAATAATAAAACCTTGAGTCCTGTTCACCTGGATATATATATATATATATATATATATATATATATATATATATATATATGTGTGTGTGTGTGTGTGTGTGTGTGTGTGTGTGTGTGTGTGTGGTGTATGGATCGGTATTTGAATGCGATCACAATTTAGAATTATCCACTTGGCAATAAATACTAAAAATAGTATGAAATATATCATTTTCTTTTTTTAAACTGGGGTGGCCTAATAATTATGGACAGTAGTATATATATATATATATATATATATATATATATAAAATCTACAGACTGGGTTGGGTAAATTGTCGCCTAGAAAAGTTTTGCAAAGTAATAATAACGAAAAAAACATTCTATTTTCATTTAGAATTATCCACTTGGCAATGAATACTAAAAATGATATGAAATACATCATTTTCTTAAAAAAAAAAACTGGGGTTGCCTAATGATTATGGCCGGTAGTATATATATATATATATATATATATATATATATATATATATATATATATGTATGTATAAAATCTACAGGCTGGGTTGGGTAAATTGTCGCTATACGCCTTGAAAAGTTTTGCAAAGTAATAATAACAAAAGAACCATTCTATTTTCATTTAGAATTATCCACTTGGCAATGAATACTAAAAATAATATGAAATACATCATTTTCTTAAAAGAAAAACTGGGGTTGCTTAATAATTATGGCCGGTAGTGTACATCTACTACTAAGATGTTAGGGGTCATTGTGACGGACCAGGAAGTTTTTCTCGTCTGAACTCATCCTGCAGACGTATAAATCTATCATTCGTCTGTGCATTGAATACTGTTGTCATATCTGATCGGGTGATCCTGCTATTCCTGTTGTGGTTGTCGACAAAATTCAAAGTAAGACCTGCAAGGTAATCGATCCCAATTTGGCAACTAGAATATGGCTTCCCTTTGTCTTTTCTACAAATATTTTCACGGCTTCTGCTCTGACGAGTTTATTTCTTTGTTTCTCCATCTACAATGAATTTACTCGTGCTATTAGATTGGCAATTAGGTCCCACCCTTTTAGAGTCAAAACAATCGAATGTAGCCGCCACTTTTACTCCATCAGTTTCCTTCTCGCACTTTCCGCCTGTGGAACTCTCTTTCGTATACTTGCTTCCCTGATATCAGCCATCTCCAAAATTTTAGATGTAACATCACTTGCCATCTTCTATCTCTTTAACTTTTAAATTTCTTTTATCCTTTCACAGACATCTTCTGTACTTTTATTTGTTTTGTTTTTCCTCACTGTAACTTTCTACGCACTAATGAAAGTACTGCCTTGCTTAGGGTGAAACGGTTATAATAAAAAAAAAACAGTTTTGACAGGTTCACCATTTTTTTACGTTCCAAACGATTCTTAATGCGTAGAGATGCCAGACCAATTTAAAAGGAAAATGCTGCTGGTCGACAATAGGCTCGACTAAGCCAAATCGGCTGTTTTCGTGTAGAGAACTTCCTGTCAAAATTGTCTCAAAGTTCTTGTTAATTCGAACACTTGCATGCATTCAATGATCCGAACCGTAGAGAATGGTAGGATAAAAGAAAGAAGAAGTCGAACTCAGGAATTATTTTTCTAAAACGTTTCCTCAAAGACCAATCAGCTTGAAGTATTGCAGCTTCGAAGGCAAAATATTAAGGATACTAAATCTTTATACATCTTGAAAGTCATTTACACGTCACGCTATAAAAATTGAGCTCATTTTAAAAAAAAAATATCATTGCATGGTTGTCTGTCCTCGTTGGAAGTTATAAGATTCATGACAGATCACGCTAAGCCTCCTAAATAACCTTGACTGCAAGGATAAGTGGCTTTCAATCTGTTATTTTTCAGCGTTCGAGCTGAGTTTGAAGCTACGGTTTTGATAGCTGGTTTTCTAAAAGAGTCCTTCGTTTTAAAAAATACCGAAATTCTCTTGCAACTGCTTCTTCCAAATCGTCATTGGATTAGACTAAGCTATGGTTTATTCATATATATATATATATATATATATATATTAGGTGCGATTGGTAAATTGTCGCAGTCATTTTATTATTTCAAATATTCTTTAAGCTAAGTCTGAGCTCCAGGACCATGGATTAATTTTAAAGTTTTCATTACACCCGAGCAACGCCTGGCTATACTGCTAGTTATATATATATATATATATATATATATATATATATATATATATACTAGCAGTATAGCCCGGCGTTGCTCGGGTGAAATGAAAGCTTTAAAACTAATCCATGGTCCTGGACTCTTTAGACGTTGGCACGAAAGACTAAAAAGCAATAGTCGTTTCCAGTTAAAGCGAAACCGTAGACTGAAAGAAAAATGAATGGATGTAAGTCAAATTTTTATTTCCTGGTATTGATATCAAATAAGATTTTTTCGTCGTAAACTGAATTTTGAAGGCTAAATAAGTCCTCTGAGTAAATGGTATCATGGCTGAGACTAAGAACTACAATTATACTTACTTAGAGCCAAACCTGAAGCAAAAACTAAAATAAAAGGGTTGAAAAAATACAGACATACAGGCAGATAAACAGACACACACACACACACATCTTGCCTTATATATATATATATATATATATATATATATATATATATATATATATATATATATATATATATATATATATATATTATCGATATTCTGCACTATTGTAAGAACTGCAACCTTGAAACTTCTGAATATCATTTCTTATGTCTTTGTCTATGAGTGTATCAAATTTGATTAAAATCGGACCACTCCTTCTATAACCCGATTTTTTCGATTATCGATTTTCGATATTTATCGGGGGTACCTCGACACAAAACCTAGCTAAGAACACTCGCAGACGCTTATAGTACAACTGTGTAAAATTTCAAGAAAATCGGTTCAGCCGTTTCGGTGTCTATAGGTAACGGATACACACACACACACACACAGACAAAGTTCTATTTATAAATAAGTTTAGATTACCGGTTTTGGAAACCGATTTTAATGATGAACATATCATTCTCACGATTAATTTTACGTGGTAGTTATTAAATTTAGAGTTCACTAGAATATGACAATGTTCAGCAAAGAAAAGACAGGATAAGCATATTGGGGACGCCGTTTGGTTTCAAGGAAAGTGAAAAAAGAAAGAAAGGAAAGAGAGAAGGTGATAACGCTCTAATTGATTGATTCGTTTTTTATAGTTTATCAACCATTTTAATGTTATTTAAAGCCAGAAAATAATTTTAGATCCTAAGAATGTCTTTTTTGTTTGTTTTGCTTGAGATAATAATGATTTAGTAATACAAGTCTTACAAATTAGTCAAAATGTGGGGAGGGGGAATTCCTACTTTCCCCAATGTTATTTGCATAAAACGGAATATAACGAACCCAAGTGGAATTCGAACTCGGTACTCTGATTAACAATTCCAGTATCCATTACAATATGTCGTCCATCCAAGATTACAGAACCTGGTATCCCCAAGTGGTCACCCATCTAGGTACTAACCAGGCTCCGCTTTGCTTAACTTCGGGGTTCGTACGGGAACCGTTGTTTCAAAGTGATACGATAACGCTCTCATGTTTTTAGCGGCTGCGCCAGGAATTGCTACCTAAACACAAACACAAACACAAACACAAACACAAACACACACACCTATATATATATATATGTTTAAATAAGAAAATGTTTGATAGCTTACTCCCCAGTCAACCACCCCTTCACCCTCACTTTTCTTTCCGTACCCCCTACCACTCTATGCCTTTGACATAGCTAAATTTTAACTTTTAAACTCTTGGCTCTTGTATGGGGGAGGGGTAAGTCTTCTCATATGAAACAAAGGCATCAGTCTGCTTTCCGCTTCTTACTTCCTTACATTGAAAAATTGTTAATCCCACCTCATTTTATTTTCCTGTGTATGGATGATTTTTTTTTGGGGGGGGGGTAGGGGGGAGGGGTGTTATACCAGTAAAACATCTTTTAACACATTTAAATTTGAATAAATAAAGCCTTCATTTCTGCCGTTGCTGAAGAAGCGAGGAAGTAGAAATGGTTATTCAACGAATTTAAATTTCGAAATTTTTTTTAATTTTATATATATATATATACTAGCAGTATAGCCCGGCGTTGCTCGGGTGTAATGAAAGCTTTAAAACTAATCCATGGTCCTGGAGTTCAGACTCTTTGGACGTTGGCACGAAAGACTAAAAAGCAATAGTTGTTTCCAGTTAAAGCGAAACCGTAGACTGAAAGAAAAATGAATGGATGTAAGTCAAATTTTCATTTTCTGGTATCGATATCAAATAAGTTATTTTCGTCGAAAATTGAATTTTGAAGGCTAAATAAGTTCTCTGAGTAAATGGTATCATGGCTGAGACTAAGAACTACAATTATACTTAATTAGAGCCAAACCCGAAGCAAAAACTAAAATAAAAGGGCTGAAAAAATACAGACATACAGGCAGATAAACAGACATACACACACACACACACACAAACATCTTGCCTTTTATATATATATATATATATATATATATATATATATATATTATCGATTTTCTGCACTATTGTAAAAACTGCAACCTTGAAACTTCTGAATATCATTTCTTATGTCTTTGTAATGGATGTGTCATATATATATATATATATATATATATATATATATATATATATATATATATATATATAAAATAAAACAAAAATATACTGCTAGTCTTACATAAAACTTAAGTTTTCAATCGATTCAGTTGTGCCCGTGAACATCAACTTGAATTTGGCAATTTCTGCTTGGCCATAAAATCTCGCGAATATTTCTTATTCAGGCTTGTTTCTCGGGTTCCCCGCCCCAAATCAATAAAATAACAGGCCGCACGACCTAAGGACAACAAGAGAAACGTGTTGGAGGGCGAAACTGACAAATAAAAACAATCAGGTGAAATTGCATTAAACTGTTTGTTCCCTCTGACCTTTAAACCTTTCGTTTTCTCAATTGACTTTATTTACGTTTTTTTTCCATATTTTTTTATATTTTTGCCCATTTTTTTCATTCACTTTTCACCATTTTATATTTAACTAGCAGCATAGCCCGGCGTTGCTCGGGTGTAATGAAACCTTTTATATATACATATTATCGATTTTCTGCACTATTGTAAGAACTGCAACCTTGAAACGCCTGAATATCGTTTTTATGCCTTTGTCTTTGAGTGTATCAAATTTGATTAAAATCGGACCACTCCTTCTATAACCCGATTTTTTCGATTATCGATATTTATCAGGGGTACCTCGACACAAAACCTAGCTAAGAACACTCACAGACGCTTATAGTACAACTGTGTAAATTTTCAAGAAAATCTGTTCAGCCGTTTCGGAGTCTATAGGTAACGTACACACACACACACACACACACATACACAGATTAAGTTCCATTTATAAATAAGTTTAGATTGTTATCATTTTCGCGTCTTTTCTTCTTTTTCTTTTTTCTTCTTTGTTCTTTCCCTCTCGACATTTGTCGCTATCTTTCGTTCTTTCTTTCTCTCTTTCTTTCTTTTCTTCCTTTCTTTCTTTCTTTGTTTGGTCTTTTTAAAAATTGTATTTGTTTTCGTTTCGTTTCCATTTTTTTCATTTCTTTTTCTTTTTCTATTTCACTGCCCTTTCTTTCGTCTTTCTTCTCTTTTCTAGCTGGTCCTGGGCATGACGGTTAACTGCATCCGGCAGCCAGGCCTCTGCTTTGGAGGTTATAAAGAGCATAGAACCACCTCTGTTGATGTTGTTCCCAGATCCACTTTGACTCGGTGTGACAGCACCCGTCAGGGTCCCAGCTATGGGTAAATTAAGACCCCAAACTGGGATCAAAACACTATGAATGAATAAAAATACACTTTTATAGAAATATATCAAATAAATGTAGGATGTGCGTTGTGGTGCAATGGATATAAACACGGAACAACAAATTGGAGAGTCGAGTTCGAATTTCAGTTGAATTCCTTGCATTTACTAACGCACCAATACCATTGGGAACGTTGTTAATCAGTCTCTTCCCTCCAGTTATGGGTTAAATAACAGGACAGATTGGGTTCTATAGCCTTGGCTGGCAACCAGTCTACCGCAGAAAGCAATGGTAACCTACTGCGGGATAATCTACTGCCCAGTCAGTCATGTCTCTTTCGAGACATGATCGCCCAAAGCGTGTATCACATATGGCACTTTACTGACTGACTGAATACAATAGATGGAAATATGATTAAGGCTTCTACTATGCATAAAGTGGGGGATCAGTTTTCTATTGTTATGAAGCAATAAACTGATCCCCTAATTACTACTTAATAATATAATACATCTCTTCCTCCTCTAGCTATGAGTCAAATAACATGACAGTTTGGGTTCTAAAGTCTTGGTTGCAACCAGTCTACAGCAGAAAGCAATGGCAACCTACTGCGGGAAAATCTTCTGTCTTATTTCTTTCTGCAAGCTTCTTTTTTTCTTCCTTTCTTTATTTGTTTCTGATTCTTTCATTTATTCATTTCTTTCTTTCTCTTTTTCTTGTTTTTTCTGTAAGTCTGTCCTTTTATTTCTTTCTGTGAGCGTTTTCCTTTCTTATTTCCGTCTCTTCTGTTTCTTTCTTTCTTTCTGGTTTTCTTTTCTGTCTGTAAGTATATCTTTTATTTCCTTCTGTGAGCGTATTCCTTTCTTTCTTTCTTTGTTTCTTTCTTTCTTTCTTTTCTGTCTGTAAATATATCTTTTATTTCCTTCTGTGAGCGTCTATCTTTCTTTCTTTTTTTCTTTTCTGTCTGTAAATATATCTTTTATTTCCTTCTGTGAGCGTCTTTCTTTCTTTCTTTCTTTCTTTTCTGTCTGTAAATAGATCTTTTATTTCCTTCTGTGAGCGTCTTTCTTTCTTTCTTTCTTTCTTTTCTGTCTGTAAGTATATCTTTTATTTCCTTCTGTGAGCGTCTTTCTTTCTTTCTTTCTTTTCTGTCTGTAAATATATCTTTTATTTCCTTCTGTGAGCGTCTTTCTTTCTTTCTTTCTTTCTTTTCTGTCTGTAAGTATATCTTTTATTTCCTTCTGTGAGCGTCTTTCTTTCTTTCTTTTTTTCTTTTCTGTCTGTAAATATATCTTTTATTTCTTTCTGTGAGCGTCTTTCTTTCTTTCTTTTTTCTTTCTTTCTTTCTTTTCTGTCTGTAAGTATATCTTTTATTTCCTTCTGTGAGCGTCTTTCTTTCTTTCTTTCTTTCTTTCTTTTCTGTCTGTAAATATATCTTTTATTTCCGTCTGTGAGCGTATTTCTTTCTTTCTTTCTTTCTTTCTTTCTTTCTTTCTTTTCATAATCCTCAACTTTGTAACATTGTTTTCATTGTTTTCATTTTCTTGTTCTTTCATTCTTTTTCATAGACTTTTAAAGTTTTACTTGATTTCAACTTTGCACTCATTCTTTTCCAACATTCTTTTTTTTTTGTATCTCTTTTATTTCATTCTATTTATTTTCTCTTTCTTCATTTTTCATTTCCTTTTTTTTCTTATTCTATTCTTAAAATGTTATTAGTTTTCCTTCCTGTTTTTTGTTTATTTATCTTTCTTTTATTTTCTCTTTTCTTTTCTTTTAATTTCTTTCTTTCTTTCTTATTTTCTCCTCAATTATCTCATTCATTCATTCATTTCTTTCTCTCATTCTTTCTTCGTTTTTCTCATTTATTCTTCATTCATTCTTTACGTCATTCTTTTTTGTTTGCTTTTCTGCCATCAAGTTTTTATTTTAATCTTTTTTCATATAATCATTTTACTGCCACTGGTGTGCAGGGGGTGCATAGAAGGGAAGTCATGAGAAAGAATTACAGGTTATAAGGGATGTCGAGAAGTGGGTAAGAGAAGAATGAGAATACTGGTGTGATGAGAGTAGAGTGGACGGAGAAAAGAACATGAGAAAGAGGATGCAGATTAGTGAGATAAGAGATAACAATTGACGTTACATTTAAATTCTTGGAGATTGTAGCTGTCGGGGAAGCAAGTATACCAAAGGAAATTCCACAAGCTGTATGTGCGAGAAAAGAAGCTACTAAAGTAGAAGTTTCGACCATATTTGATTCGTTTCACTGTGAGAGGGTGGGACCTAATTGCTAGTTTAGTAACTCGAGTAAATTCATACAGAGGGGGACACCAGTGAGCTAAGCTCATCGGAGCAGAAACCGTGAAGGTATTTGTAGAAGAGACACATTGAAGCCATATTACGCCGGTGAGAATGTGATCATATCGCAGATTTTCCGTTGGATTTTGTCAAGAACCCCGAGGTGAATAGCAGGGGCACCCGACCAGATGTGACGGCAGTATTCAGTACACGGGCGGATGGTAGATTTATAAATGGGAAGGATGGATTCATACGAAAAAAAACTTTCTGGCCCTACTCAGTGAACCGTCCTTCCTAGAAGCAGATTTAGCTATGGATTCGATGTAGTTATTCCACTTGAGGTCTGCTGAGAGAGTTACGCCGAGGAGGTGCAGTGTTTTACTTTCAGAAGACTAGCCTGATCTATGCTAATTGCAGGGTACGAGCAATTGTCTGTGGTGGTTAACAGATAGCAGCTTCGTTTTGGAAGCATTAAAATTCACGAGCCATTTCTTACCCCAGTTCGCCAAAGATTGGAGGTTCTTTTCAAGCTCGGCAGTGGGGTTCGCTTTGTCGGCCTCAGTGGATTTCTGATCGAGGCGTAACTAAATTTTGGTGTCGTCAGTGTAGATGCCTACTTGGGATCTACTTACATTGGGGAGATTGTTGATGATGATCAGAAAAAAGCGTAAGACCTAGAATAGAGCCTTGAGGGACACCCGCGTTCGTGTGATAGTATCGGGAGACATATATGTTCAGTATTACCTGCATTAGGCGACTTGAAAGGAATGACCGGATTAGATCAAACAATCGTCCTGTTATACCATAGGTGGTAGATTGCGCAAGATGGCAAACATTCATTCGCTATTTTCTTTTTTCTTTTTTCTTATCTTTTATCTCCATTTTTCATTCATTCAATAGTTCTTTCATTTCTTTCTTTCTTTCATTTCTTTCTTTCTTTCTTTCTTTCTTTCTTTCTTTCTTCTAATAGCCCTTTGCTTTAATTCATTCTTTCTTCCTTCCTTTCTCTTTCTTTCTTTCTTTCTTTCTTCTATTAAAACTTTGCTTTAATTCATTCATTCTTTCTTTCTTTCTTTCTTTCTTTCTATTAACCCCTTGCTTTAATCCATTCATTCTTTCTTCCTTCTTTCTTTCTTTCTTTCTTTCTTTCTTTCTTCTATTAAGCCCTTGCTTTAATTCTTTCTTTCTTTCTTTCTTTCTTTCTTTCTTTCTTTCTTCTAAAAACCCCTTGCTTTAATTCATTTCTTTCTTTCTTTCTTTCTTTCTTTCTTTCTTTCTTTCTTTCTTTCTTTCTTTCTTTCTATTAACCCCTTGCTTTAATTCATTCTTTCTTCCTTCCTTCCTTCCTTTCTTTCTTTCTTTCTTTCTTTCTTTCTTTTATTAAACCTTTGCTTTAATTCATTCTTTTCTTTCTTTCTTTCTTTCTTTCTTTCTTTCTTTCTTTCTTTCTATTAATCCCTTGCTTCAATTCATTCATTCTTTCTTTCTTTCTTTCTTTCTTTCTTTCTTTCTTTCTTTCTTTCTTTCTTCTATTAACCCCATGCTTTAATTCATTCATTCTTTCTTTCTTTCTTTCTTCTATTAACCCCTTGCTTTAATTCATTCATTCTTTCTTTCTTTCTTTCTTTCTTTCTTTCTTTCTATTAACCCCTTGCTTCAATTCATTCATTCTTTCTTCCTTCCTTTCTTTCTTTCTTTCTTTCTTTCTTCTATTAACCCTTTGCTTTAATTCATTCTTTTTTTCTTTCTTTCTTTCTATTAACCCCTTGCTTCAATCCATTCATTCTTTCTTTCTTTCTTTGCTTTATTTATTTATTTATTTATTTGTTTGTTTCTTCTATTAACCCCTTGCTTTAATTCATTCATTCTTTCTTTCTTTCTTTCTTTCTTTCTTTCTTTCTTTCTTCTATTAACCCCTTGCTTTAATTCTTTCTTTCTTTCTTCTAAAACCCCTTTCTTTCTTTCTTTCTTTCTTTCTTTCTTTCTTTCTTTCTATTAACCCCTTGCTTCAATTCATTCATTCTTTCTTCTTCTTTCTTTCTTTCATTTCTTTCTTTCTTTCTTTCTTTCTTTCTTCTATTAACCCCTTGCTTTAATTCATTCATTCTTTCTTTCTCTCTTTCTTTCTTTCATTTCTTTCTTTCTATTAACCCCTTGCTTTAATTCATTCTTTCTTTCCTTCCTTCCTTCCTTTCCTTTCTTTCTTTCTTTCTTTCTTTCTTTCTTTTATTAAACCTTTGCTTTAATTCAATCTTTTCATTCTTTCTTTCTTTCTTTCTTTCTTTTTTTCTTTCTTTCTATTAACCCCTTGCTTCAATTCATTCATTCTTTCTTCTTTCTTTCTTTCTTTCTTTCTTCTATTAACCCCATGCTTTAATTCATTCTTTCTTTCTTTCTTTCTTTCTTCTATTAACCCCTTGCTTTAATTCATTCATTCTTTCTTTCTTTCTTTCTTTCTTTCTTTCTTTCTTTCTTTCTTTCTTTCTATTAACCCCTTGCTTCAATTCATTCATTCTTTCTTCCTTCCTTCCTTCCTTTCTTTCTTTCTTTCTTTCTTTCTTTCTTCTATTAACCCTTTGCTTTAATTCATTCTTTTTTTCTTTCTTTCTTTCTATTAACCCCTTGCTTCAATCCATTCATTCTTTCTTTCTTTCTTTGCTTTATTTATTTATTTATTTATTTATTTGTTTCTTCTATTAACCCTTGCTTTAATTCATTCATTCTTTCATTCTTTCTTTCTTTCTTTCTTTCTTTCTTTCTTTCTTCTATTAACCCCTTGCTTTAATTCTTTCTTTCTTTCTTCTAAAACCCCTTTCTTTCTTTCTTTCTTTCTTTCTTTCTTTCTTTCTTTCTTTCTATTAACCCCTTGCTTCAATTCATTCATTCTTTCTTCTTCTTTCTTTCTTTCATTTCTTTCTTTCATTTCTTTCTTTCTTTCTTTCTTTCTTCTATTAACCCCTTGCTTTAATTCATTCATTCTTTCTTTCTTTCTCTTTCTTTCTTTCTTTCTTTCTTTCTATTAACCCCTTGCTTTAATTTATTCTTTCTTTCTTTCTTTCTTTCTTTCTTTCTTTCTTCTATTAACCCTTTGCTTTAATTCATTCTTTCTTCCTTCCTTTCTTTCTTTCTTTCTTTCTTTCTATTAACCCCTTGCTTCAATCCATTCATTCTTTCTTCCTTCTTTCTTTCTTTCTTTCTTTCTTTCTTTCTTTCTTTCTTTCTTCTATTAACCCCATGCTTTAATTCATTCTTTCTTTCTTTCTTTCTTTCTTCTATTAACCCCTTGCTTTAATTCATTCATTCTTTCTTTCTTTCTTTCTTTCTTTCTTTCTTTCTTTCTATTAACCCCTTGCTTCAATTCATTCATTCTTTCTTCCTTCCTTCCTTCCTTTCTTTCTTTCTTTCTTTCTTTCTTTCTTCTATTAACCCTTTGCTTTAATTCATTCTTTTTTTCTTTCTTTCTTTCTATTAACCCCTTGCTTCAATCCATTCATTCTTTCTTTCTTTCTTTGCTCTATTTATTTATTTATTTATTTGTTTCTTCTATTAACCCCTTGCTTTAATTCATTCATTCTTTCTTTCTTTCTTTCTTTCTTTCTTTCTTTCTTTCTTTCTATTAACCCCTTGCTTCAATTCATTCATTCTTTCCTTCCTTCCTTCCTTCCTTTCTTTCTTTCTTTCTTTCTTTCTTTCTTTCTTTCTTCTATTAACCCTTTGCTTTAATTCATTCTTTTTTTCTTTCTTTCTTTCTATTAACCCCTTGCTTCAATCCATTCATTCTTTCTTTCTTTCTTTGCTCTATTTATTTATTTATTTATTTGTTTCTTCTATTAACCCTTGCTTTAATTCATTCATTCTTTCATTCTTTCTTTCTTTCTTTCTTTCTTTCTTTCTTCTATTAACCCCTTGCTTTAATTCTTTCTTTCTTTCTTCTAAAACCCCTTTCTTTCTTTCTTTCTTTCTTTCTTTCTTTCTTTCTTTCTTTCTATTAACCCCTTGCTTCAATTCATTCATTCTTTCTTCTTCTTTCTTTCTTTCATTTCTTTCTTTCATTTCTTTCTTTCTTTCTTTCTTTCTTCTATTAACCCCTTGCTTTAATTCATTCATTCTTTCTTTCTCTCTTTCTTTCTTTCTTTCTTTCTTTCTTTCTATTAACCCCTGGCTTTAATTTATTCTTTCTTTCTTTCTTTCTTTCTTTCTTTCTTTCTTTCTTCTATTAACCCTTTGCTTTAATTCATTCTTTCTTCCTTCCTTTCTTTCTTTCTTTCTTTCTTTCTATTAACCCCTTGCTTCAATCCATTCATTCTTTCTTCCTTCTTTCTTTCTTTCTTTCTTTCTTTCTTTCTTTCTTTCTTCTATTAACCCCATGCTTTAATTCATTCTTTCTTTCTTTCTTTCTTTCTTTCTTCTTAATTAACCCCTTGCTTTAATTCATTCATTCTTTCTTTCTTTCTTTCTTTCTTTCTTTCTATTAACCCCTTGCTTCAATTCATTCATTCTTTCTTCCTTCCTTCCTTCCTTTCTTTCTTTCTTTCTTTCTTTCTTTCTTTCTTTCTTTCTTTCTATTAACCCTTTGCTTTAATTCATTCTTTTTTTCTTTCTTTCTTTCTATTAACCCCTTGCTTCAATCCATTCATTCTTTCTTTCTTTCTTTGCTCTATTTATTTATTTATTTATTTGTTTCTTCTATTAACCCCTTGCTTTAATTCATTCATTCTTTCTTTCTTTCTTTCTTTCTTTCTTTCTTTCTTCTATTAACCCCTTGCTTTAATTCTTTCTTTCTTTCTTCTAAAAAACCCTTTCTTTCTTTCTTTCTTTCTTTCTTTCTTTCTTTCTATTAACCCCTTGCTTCAATTCATTCATTCTTTCTTCTTCTTTCTTTCTTTCATTTCTTTCTTTCATTTCTTTCTTTCTTTCTTTCTTTCTTCTATTAACCCCTTGCTTTAATTCATTCATTCTTTCTTTCTCTCTTTCTTTCTTTCTTTCTTTCTTTCTTTCTTTCTATTAACCCCTTGCTTTAATTCATTCTTTCTTTCTTTCTTTCTTTCTTTCTTTCTTTCTTTCTTTCTTTCTTTCTTCTATTAACCCTTTGCTTTAATTCATTCTTTCTTCCTTCCTTTCTTTCTTTCTTTCTTTCTTTCTATTAACCCCTTGCTTCAATCCATTCATTCTTTCCTTCCTTCTTTCTTTCTTTCTTTCTTTCTTTCTTTCTTTCTTTCTTCTATTAACCCCATGCTTTAATTCATTCTTTCTTTCTTTCTTTCTTTCTTCTATTAACCCCTTGCTTTAATTCATTCATTCTTTCTTTCTTTCTTTCTTTCTTTCTTTCTTCTATTAACCGATTGCTTTAATTCATTATTTATTCCTTTCTTTTTATCTCTTTCTTTTTTTATTTCTTTCTTTCATACATTCACGAATTCTTTTTCATTTTTCTTTCTTTCCTTTTACATCTTTCATTCATTCATTCTTTCTTTCTTCCTTTCTTCACTTTTATTTCATTTATTCATTCATTATCTATTCTTTTCTTCTCTTTTATCTCATTTATTCATTCATTGTTATTTTCATTCATTCTTTCTTGTTTCATTTTGATTTTTATCAGTCTCTTTTATTTATTTTTTCTTTCTTGCTTCTTTTCTTCAATTTTATGTCTTTCTTTCATCTACTTATTCTTTCTTTCCTGAATTCTTTCTTTCTTTCTCCCCTTTTATTTCTTTCATTCTTTTATTATTCCTTCTTTATTTCATTCATCCTTTCTTCTCTTTTATCTCTTTCTTTTATTCATTCTTTCATTCATTCATAGATCCCTTGTTGCTTTTTATCTCTTTCATTCCGTCATTCATTCTTTCATTCTTTCTTCTTTTTCTTTTTGTCTCGCTCATTCATTCTTTCTTTCTTCTCTTTCTTTCTTCTCTTTCTTTCTTTCCTTCTTTCTTTCATTTATTCTTTCTGTCTTTCTTCTCTTTCATTTATTCTTTCTTTTTTCATTTCTCCTTTATCTTTTTCATTCATCTATTCATTCTTTCTTTCTTTTATTCATTCATCCAATCTTTTCGTTCTTCTTTAACTTTCTGACGCATACGAAAATCTAATTTAACTTCCATTTGATCCTACAATGGACGGCACGTATAGTTCCCTTTCCTATTCGATCGACGGAACAGCTTGCCAATAAACAGTCACCCGACAGTCAAACTTCGGTCATGCGATAATCATCATCGTCTTCCACCCCAGGGCAAAAAACAGTCGTACCCGGGTAAGATGATGTCAATGTCATGGCTGCTTAAAAGAAACCCGACCCGGAACATTGGAAAACAATGACAAGTTCATGAATGTTACCGCTTAGAGCGTCAATTGACAACTATTAATGGCTGTTTCTTCGTCTGCTTTTCATCAATGCAACCACAACCGGAAACTGTTAAGTTTGCGCTCGCAATAACAAATCAAGACAATAGAGAGAGTTTAAATAAAAAATAAAATGGCTGCTTCGTTCCGTCTCAATCGTTCTTTGTCCAAAGGTAAGAAAAGATATTTTACGCAGGAAAAAGAAACAATCTCTTCATAGAGACAATATAGAGAGGCAGCCCATCGATATCCGTTGCCACTTATATTAATAACAGTGGAAATCACAGTCGAAAATTAATTTATTTGAGGAGTTAATCTTATTCTTTACTTAGGTTCACCCAATGCAAGAGCCAGTCAAAATAAAGGATTAAACCTCTTGGGCGTCTGTTCCTCAAATCATCAATTCTGGGGAGAAACTTCTTCCTTACCAATGGAATATGAAGGGCTATATATATATATATATATATATATATATAGTTATTATCACCATCATTAATATTATTATTATTATTATTATTATTATTATTATTATAGCATACTGCAACTTATTAGTTGTAAAGCTTCGGTGTTTAATAAATTTGATCCAATATACCTAGCATGGGGTGTTGTAGCTGTCAATGCCTGAACTATTGGAAATAAAGAATGCGGTTTGTCGGAATATTTGACATGGAAATAACGATAGTGCCACAAGAGGTTTCCGTCTGTGGGAAAGTGGTTGCGGGGGTAATTCATCATCCAAAAGGACGTGTACACTTTTTGATTTTGTCAAGACTGGAATGTAAGGATTGAGCATCTACAACAGTGGTTCCCAAACTTTTTTCTGTCATTTCCTCCTACACCCAGTTCAACCATCCAGATTTCCCCCTTCATGTGTATGAGAGAAAGAGCAGTTAAAACACACTGAGACAATTTACTTAATTTATTTTTCAAATCTACAAATATACTGATAAACTTATAGTTACAGAGTAAAGTGGATAAAGAGCAGTTAGTAACAACGAAGCACAGCCATAGAGAGCGTCCATCCAGATTCCCCCTTCATGTGTATGAGAGAAAGAGCAGTTAAAACACACTGAGACTATTTACTAATTTATCTTTCAAATGTACAAATATACTGATAAACTTATAATTACAGAGTAAAGTGGATAGAGAGCAGTTAGTAACAACTAAGCATAGCCAGGGAGAGCAGTTAGTAACAAAAAAAACTTTTGTTTGCTCTTCTACTTCAGAATTAAATTAGTGAGAAGGGTGATGCTACTTCTTGTGCATCAGGGTTAGTTTTGGCAAGCGCGCAACGTATGTCTCATTCCACCCCCAGTCTGTTTCGTGCTTTGGGCTCGATTGTGCGTAAACTAGAAAATCCGGATTCACAAAGGTAGATTGTGGAAAACAGAATGAGGATTTTCAATGTGTTGTTGCTCAGTTGTAGGTATGCTCTACGCATATTAATTCAGAATTCTTCAAGATCTTGTGCACAAAACATCCTTGGCAGATGAGTCATGTTTGAGCTACAAGAACTCATTTTCTCAGGGACATCATCCACCTGACATATTGCTGTAGATTAGTTTTCGCACTGAAGGTTATAATCGTGCTATGTCGGTTGCTAATCGACTTAACGTACTCAAAATGTTAGGAACTTTGTAATCTTCCACTGAAAGCTGACTCCTTAGTATTCGGCTAACTGCCGACTAATATCAACTGACTAGTAGTTCTACTGAACTCCACTAGAAGTCTAAAGAACTCCCATGAACTTCCCAAGTACTTCCCCCATTAACTTTCTGTTAACTCTTATTAATAGAGGAGGGAGAGTCCATTATCTGATGGGTTCCTTGTAAGTTTCTCTCTCTCTCTCTCTCTCTCTCTCTCTCTCTCTCTCTCTCTCTCTCTCTCTCTCTCAGACATGAGAAAATCCATCTGAGATTTATTTTTTATTTAGTAGGTAGTGTAATTATTTCCCTCCTGGTAACTTCAAATTTCCCCCCAGGTGCAAATTTCCCCCAGTTTGGGAATCGCTGATCTACAGTCTAGATATGGCAGAAATACACCATTTTTTTCGGGGAGGGGCTTAATTTGACTAATGAAAAATAGAGTTTGGCGGGAAGAGTCAGGTACTTTCTAGACTGGTGCAAATAACCAACCATTTTTTCCAGCCTCTTTATCGATGGATAGTATAGATGAGTTTCACGTAAGCTATTAAAGAAACTTGTGAACTTAGAAAGGGGCAAATCAAGACATATAACGCCTTCTATAAGTGGAAGGAAGGTGCGTAACGAGAAAGAAATCTGGTAAGTGTGTATGTGAGAGAATAGAAATGGGAAAAATCCAAATCATCTTTCATCAACTCATAATTTATCTGATCCCTTCTCTCTAAATCTCACTTTTCTCGCTGAGTTTAAGTTAGTATGTATTATTTATAAAATAAATATGTGAGTGTCCATGCAAATATTTTCACTAATACATACATATATATATAGAGAGAGAGAGATAGATAGATAGATAGGTAGATAGATAGATAGATAATGAACAGCCAGTGATAGATAGATAGATAGATAGATAGATAGATAGATAGATAGATAGATAGATAGATAGATAGATAGATAGATATGAACAGACTGAGATAGATAGATAGATAGATAGATATGAACAGACTGAGATAGATAGATACATAGATAGATAGATAGATAATCAACAGCCTGTGATAGATAGATAGATAGATAGATAGATAGATAGATAGATAGATAGATAATGAACAGACTGAGATAGATAGATAGATAGATATGAACAGACTGAGATAGATAGATAGATACATAGATAGATAGATAATGAACAGCCTGTGATAGATAGATAGATAGATAGATAGATAGATAGATAGATAGATAGATAGATAGATAGATAGATAGAATGAACAGACTGAGATAGATAGATAGATAGATAGATAGATAGATAGATAGATAGATAGATAGATAGATAACGAACAGCCTGTGATAGATAGATAGATAGATAGATAGATAGATAGATAGATAGATAGATAGATAGATAATGAACAGCCTGTGACAGATAGATAGATAGATAGATAGATAGATAGATAGATAGATAGATAGATAGATATGTTGTTACACAAAATTGGATTGACCTTAATTTTCTCTTAATAAAAGCGATATTTGCTCGTGGAACTGATTCGATAACCATGTTTGTTTACGCATTTATCTGAACAACAGGAGTGGCTACATTTCATACGCAAATTTGCCGATTGTATGATCAAAAGAAGGCGACTGAAGGAAAGACGATAACGAATGCAGACAGCAAAAAGACAGACACCTTTGCACACACATACATACGCACGCGTACACAAACACACACTTGCTTCGGGCCACTAAAACACGCAAATTCACCGTACAAAAGCCAAACGTTAACAGTCAATAGAAGGTCGATATTCTTTCTGTAACTGACAAAAGTTAATTAAAATATTTTTATATTCGATGAGACCAAAACTTCATTGTAAAAACGGCGATTTAATTTTAACCTTGAATTTTGAATTGTTCACAAACATGTCAGCTTTACTTTGAGTGGAAGAAAAAGAGGTTTTACATTTTATCTTTTAATTTAAGATTCCATTCGAATTCGTTCCAAACAATTGGGAAAGGTATTAATCCGTCTCTTCCCTCCAGCTATGGGTCAAATAACAGAACAGATTTGGTTCTATAGAAGTGGTCGGCAACCAGTCTACCGCAGAAAGTAATGGCAACCTACTGCGGGAAAATCTTACGCCCAGTCAATCATGTCTCTTTCGGGACATGATCGCCCAAAGCGTGTATCACGTATGGCTCTTAACTGACTGACGGAATATAATAGTAGAAAACATGATTAAGGCTTCTACTGGTATAAAGTAGGGGATTGGTTTTCTATTGTTATGAAGTAATAAACTGATCCCCCACTAATTATTACTTAATATGTAATGCATCTCTTCCCTCTCAAGTTATGAGTCAAATGATCGGCAACCATCGGGATATGATCGCCTACTGCGGGAAAATTTTACGCCCAGTCAATCATGTCTCTTTCGGGACATGATCGCCCAAAGCGTGTATCACGTATGGCTCTTAACTGACTGACTGAATATAATAGTAGAAAACATGATTAAGGCTTCTACTGGGCATAAAGTAGGGGATTGGTTTTCTATTGTTATGAAGTAATATACTGATCCCCCACTAATTATTACTTAATATGTAATGCATCTCTTCCCTCTCAAGTTATGAGTCAAATGATCGGCAACCATCGGGACATGATCGCCTACTGCGGGAAAATCTTACGCCCAGTCAATCATGTCTCTTTCGGGACATGATCGCCCAAAGCGTGTATCACGTATGGCACTCAACTGACTGACTGCATATAATAGTTGAAATCATGATTAAGTCTTCTACTGGGCATAAAGTGGGGGATTAGTTTTATATAGTTATGGAGTAATAAACTGATCCCCCTTAATTACTACTTAATAATATAATACATCTCTTCCCCCCTTTAGTTATGAGTCAAATAACAGGACATATTGGGTTCTGTAGCCTTGGTCGGCAACCAGTCTACCGCAGAAAGTCTTATGTCCAGTCAATCATGTCTTTTTTGAGACATGATCGCCCAAAGGGTATATCACGTATGGCACTTAACTGACTGACTGACTTTTAATTTAATATGATTTAGAGAGACTGGATTCTCTTACGCAGGGTCAGGGTTGTCCAAGCCTGCTTGGAGGCCCCTTGAGCATTGCTTTGTGACCCTCGCTGTTTTATCAGCATTTTGATTTGTTTTCCATCCACATTTATATAACTTGAAAATTAAACAAAGCACAATATGGAAACCAGTAGTTCGGAGTGCCAGAGAAAATCATGTGTCAGCAATTGCAATATGAGATCTGTTAAAAAATGATAGAGAAAACCATTAACTTCAAAAAATTGCAATATGAACTCTGGTAAAAAAAGGGTTACTGAACATTAGGTTTATAAGCCCCAAAAACTCGGTTGTTCTTGTCCTTAAGGACACACGGCCGAGTGGATATAGACGTTGGTTAGTTCCTGTGACTTGACCCAAAGAGTTGTGAGTTCAGGCTACAGCAGTGGTGAACAAGTAACTTGCAGGGTGAGAGGGCGATAACCCATGACTGACATATCTTCTTCTATGTGCCTTGTCCTTTCAGGATGTAGACGATTATGGCCTTCTACGTCTCCCTATCCCTGGTGGCTCTTAGCACGCTTTGTCCTGTAACGTCTCGCAGCCCCCGTTCTGACATCCACCTGCTCAGGCCCTTCAAATAAGTTATCCGCTGCCTTCCTCGGTCTTTTTTCCCTCTATCTGGCCTGTTAGTATCAGGTTCTCCAAGCCCTCTTTCCTCATTGCATGTCCCAAAAACTTCTTAATGCTCAATATTAATTTCCTTTTCGTTTCCATTCTTTCCAACACCTCGTCATTGCTCACATTCTCGGTCCATGATATCCACAGCATCCTTCTGTAGAACTACATTTCAGCTGCTTCAAGTTTTCCTATCATCTTTGTTGAAATTGTCCAACATTCACTGCCATATTGAAGAAATGCCATCGCATAGCAATCCAGTACTCTTTTCTTTGTTTCTAGTGAAAGTTTCCTGTGTCTTAATACTTTACTCAGCTTCTGGAATGCGTCCTTCGCCATACTAATTCGCTTTTGGGTCTCTGTGTCACACTTTCCAACTTCTGCTAGAACACTTCCCAGATATTTAAATTTTCGTACCTGCTTGATTTTAACATCCCCCACCTGTATTTGGCACTTTGGGCTGCTCTTTTTGCTGGTGACCATGCATTCAGTTTTCTTGCAGTTTATTTGTAGTCCCTTCTTGTCACTCTCTTCAGCTATCTTCTGTAAGAGGTTTTGCAGTTTTCCTTCCGTGTCTGCAGTCAACGCTGTGTCGTCTGCGTACTGTCATATGCTTCAGTGAAATTCCTAGCACTGAAGAAGGCTGGAGCGTATAACGGTCGAACCGTCGCACAAATGACAACAAAGATGAGGACAATAGTCTAAATACTGTAAATACTACATCATCTCAAAAATATAGACAAATAGAATGATCTTCGTACAAATGGCAACAAAGATGAGGACAATAGTCCGAATAATGTAAATACTGTAAATACTACATCATCTCAGAAATATAGACAAATAGAATGATCTTCGTACAAATGGCAACAAAGATGAGGACAATAGTCCGAATAATGTAAATATTGTAAATACTACCTCATCTCAGAAATGTAGACAAATATTTAAGAGAAGGTGTTAGAAATATAGAATTGAAAAAGATTTTTAAAATAACCGAATACGCAAGCCTGACATATTTTTATGACATATTAATGTACGTCTGCTAACATTGCTAAAAGTGTTTAAAATGGATATGAATAATACAGAAATTCCTTGAATAACGAAATTGGAAAGCAGCATTAATTGGATGTTCGTCTAAAAACTGCTATCTAAAGAAATTGCTTCACATTGAAGTCACTTTCTAGTTTACTAAGATTAAAACCTGAAGCGATATATACTTAACGCAAACTACACCGAACAATGCCCCTGCAACCATAGACACCGATAAACAGGTCTGCGACTTTTTGTCTCTTTCAGTCGAAGTCTGTTTTTCTCTGCGTCACCATTTTACTTTCTCGCGGGAATCGACATACACGAACTGATATCTGCGTAAATATCACCATCATCATAGTTCTCTCTCAACAGATATCAGCTTACAGATTGCGTGTTTGTTCGTGTCTCTGTTTCAATCATGTTGTGCAGTAAATAAGACACCCAGTAACACAAATGAACTAGGCAAGACACTTTAGATTTTAAAAAATTCTAGCAGAGTTCCGAGATAGTTGTGATAAAGTGTTCGTTAGAGTGTGCGTTGTAGTCAGACGAGACTTCATATTATAACCATTAGTAGTGAGATATGACAAACTGTCAGTCGATTAAATGGTTCCTCTGGTTGAATGCAACTTATAAAAACAGATTCTCAAAGATATTCTCAATAGAAAACTATTTACACCAATCACAGATCTATATGATAGAAGAAAAATGTGAAGAAAAAAGCGAGAGAAAACGGGAAGGAAAATGGGAGAAAATGTTGGAAAAAATGGGATAAATATGGAAGAGAAAATTGGAGTAAAAATGAGAGAGAAAATGGACGAAAATGAAGGAAACAAGAAATTACTGTCGCAACGATGGGTAGTTTGGAAAGCAAAATTGGAAATTTAAGAAGTGGAAGAATACGAATAAAATTCAACGAAAAGAAAAAAAAGTCAAAGGTGAATGAAGAACAAGAAAAAAGTAGGAGAAAATGTTAGGAAGAAGTTAAAGCAGTGAAGAAAGAATTAGAAGAAGAAGTAAAAAGGAAGAAAAATATAAAAATAGAAAGATAGGCGAAAGCATGCAGAAAGAAAGAAAGAAAGAAGCCGGCTAAGATAGATAGATAGATAGATAGATAGATAGATAGATAGATAGATAGATAGATAGATAATGAAAAGGCTGAGATAGATAGATAGATAGATAGATAGATAGATAGATAGATAGATAGATAGATAATGAAAAGGCTGAGATAGATAGATAGATAGATAGATAGATAGATAGATAGATAAAGAAAGAAAGACAAGAGAGCAAGAAATTTTAAAAAGAAAGAACATTAAAGGACATTAAAAAAAGAAAGAAAGAAAGAAAAAAGAAAGAAAGAAAGAAAGAGACAAACTAACAAAGAATACAAGCGTAATGCGAGGAAAGAGAAGATACAAATTATCACAATAAGAAGAAAGAAAGAAAGAAAGAAAGAAAAACAGCAAGAAAGTTCATAAAGAAAGAGCATTAAAGGACAAGAAAGAAAGAAAGAAAGAAAGAAAGAAATACGAGAACAACAGAAAGAGACATAATGTAAGGAAAGAGAGTAAAAAAAGCACCTCAATAAGAAAAACGTAGAAAACAAAAACGTAGAAAAAATAAGGAAAAGAAAAGAAAACGAGAAAATAGCATTTATAAGAAACAAAAGAAAGAAAGAAAGAAAGAAAGAAAGAAAAACGTAGAAAAACATAAGTAAAGAAATGAGCAAAAATAACTTATCAACGTGTATAAGAAAGAAAGAAAGAAAGAAAGAAAGAAAGAAAGAAAGACAGACAAACAAACAAAGAATACAAAAGTGATGTGAGGAAAGAGAAAAATTATCACAATAAGAAGAAAATAAAAAAGAAAGAAATATGAGGAAAAGGGATAGAAACGAACGCACCTCAATAAGAAAGAAAAAAAAGTAGAAAAAATAAGGCAAAGAAAAGTGAAAATAAAATTAACATGTATAAGAAAGAAAGAAAAAGAAAGAAAAAGAAAGAAGAGAAAATGTAGAAAAATAAGGTAAAGAAAAAGCAAAAGATAAAGTATCAACGAGTATAAGAAAGAAAGAAAGAAAGAAAGAAAGAAAGAAAGAAATGGAAGTCAGAGGAAAAGAAAATAGCAATGAAAGTCAAAGAGGAAAAAGGAAAGATGGTCGTAATAAATGGAAGGGGAATGAAATGACGTTGGAAAGAAAAAGATGAGGAAAATTAGAATGTATGTAAAAAAAAGGAAAAAGAAAGAGGCTAGAAAGAAAAAGAGAATGAATAGAAATTATTCATGCAAATCATTCGAAAAAAAAACGCATGATTGCTAACGAATGAATTAAACATGGAGAAAAAGTAACAACTGAGACGGAAGGGAGTGAAAAAGACAAATACAGAAAACAAAATGGCGTCGGTATTGCTAAATGACCGCAGATGCCATTCAATTCGAATTTGCGTTGCATTCAACGGCTTCAACCATTTCCAACATGGCGGTGCGTTCAAGCAGATAAGAAATTCACGGCTTTAAACAGAAGCTTCATTAGATAATTCCCTTTGTTTTTCATATTTTTTACTTCTTTCCCTTACATGTCTTCTTTATTATATTTTCTTTCTCTTCTTTATTTATTTACTAGCAGGGTAGCCCGGCGTTACTCGGGTGTAATGAAAGCTTTAAAACTAATCCATGGTCCCGGAGCTCAGACTCTTTGGACGTTGGCACGAAAGACTAAAAAGCAATAGTTGTTTCTAGTTAAAGCGAAACCGTAGACTGAAAGAAAAATGAATGGATGTAAGTCAAATTTTGATTTCCTGGTATCGATGTCAAATAAGTTTTTTTAGTCGTAAACTGAATTTTGAAGTCTAAATAAGTCCTCTGAGTAAATGGTATCATGGCTGAGACTAAGAACTAAAATTATACCTACTTACAGCCAAACCCGAAGCAAAAACTAAAATAAAAGGGTTGAAATAAATACAGACATACAGGCAGATAAACAGACACACACACGCACAAACATCTTGCCTTTTATATATATATATATATTCTGCACTATTGTAAGAACTGCAATCTTGAAACTTCTGAATATCGTTTCTTATGTCTTCGTCTATGAGTGTAAAAATTAAAATCGGACCACTCCTTCTATAACCCGATTTTTTCGATTATCGATTTCCGATATTTATTGGGGATACCTAGACACAAAACCTAGCTAAGAACACTCGCAGACGCTTATAGTACAACTGTGTAAATTTTCAAAAAAATCGGTTCAGCCGTTTCGCAGTCTATAGGTAACGAACACACACACACAGAGACAAAGTTCCATTTCTAAATAAGGTTAGATTTATTTATTTATTTATTTATTTCACTTCTTTCTTTCTTTTCTTTATAATTCTTTTCTTTTTTCGTTCATTCTTTCTTACTTTTCACGAATTCTTTATTTCTTTTTCTCATGACTTTTTTCTTTTTTCTTCCTGTTTTTATTATTTCTTTCCTTTCATTCTTTTAGCTTTCCATATTATTTATTTTTCTCTTCTTTTTTCTTTCTCGCTTTTTCTTATCGACTCTTCTTCGAAGCTCGGCTGCAGTCGCTCTCTCACCGGCGTGACGTGGCTTCCCTGTGCCTCTTCTATAAATACTGTCACGGCTTTTGCTCCAATGAACTTAGATCACTGGTATGAATTTACACGAGCTACTAGTTTAGCAACTAGGTCCGACCATTTTACAATTAAACCAATAAAATGTAACCGCAATTTCTACTCTAACAGCTTCTTTTCTCGCACTTCCTGCCAGTAGAATTCCCATCCATATACTTGCTTCTCCGACAGCTACAATCTCCAGGAATTTAAATGTAAGATCAATAGACATCTTCTATCACACTAACTCGAGTCCATTCTCTCAAACTCGTTTTTCATCTACTCTGCCCACATCCTCGGTATCCTCATCCGTCTATTACCCTCCTCCTGACACCCCCTATAACCTGTCACTCTGTCTCATCACTTTCCCCTATGTAACCCGTGTGCAACAGTCGCAGTAGAATGCCTTGCTTGGGGTGAGATGATTAGTATATATATATATATATATATACTATATATATATATGTATACATATATATATATATATTCCATTTTTTCCTCGACTCGCTTCCTTTTCAATTTCTCTTGAGAGTTGTTTACCAAGATAGGCTTAGATTGGTTGATTTGTGTTTTACGGCTTACCAACCTTTTTTAGGTTATTTAAAGCCAGAAAATGTAAGAATATTTCGAGATAGTAATAATTTACTCCCTACATATTACTAATTACTCCATAGTTGAGGGGAAAAGATCGGATTAATATCTTTCTTAAGAGTAGTTGTTAAAGCAATGAACCCGACTGGAATAAGAACTCGTCTCACCAAGGGAATACGAAAGGAATGAGGGTAGTTCACTACAATGTACCTGACATGGTGGGTCTCACGACAACTCGAACTAATGGAACAAAAGAATGACGATTGTGTTTAGCATAAAATAATCTCTCACCTCTGTGTGTTGACTTCAATATCTACAGTGATATATATATATATATATATATATATATATATATATACAAGATTTTTACAAAATGTATTAACTCCAACATATATTTTTAATTTATTTGATTAAACATTATTTTTTAATGGCTACTCGAACTTGAGTATATATATATATATGTGTATATCCACTGACTTAAACAATCGAGACATTTTGTTAGAACGCATATTTTTCTTACCAAATTTGTTGATTATACAGGACGGTAAATATATATATATATATATATATATATATGCTGTATTACGAGTATCCATAAAAACATAAAAAAAATTGTGTTTAAACAAATAAATTAAAAATATACGTCGGAGTTTATCCATTTCGTAAAAATGTTCTTTATATATATATATATATATATATATATGTGTGTGTGTGTGTGTGTGTGTGTGTGTGTGTGTGTGTGTGTGTGTGTGTGTGTGTGTGAATAGAATACGTAAATGACAGGTAGGAAAAAGTGTTTTTAATCTAACGCGTTTCATTTTAACAAGCTTCTACTGAAATTTTTAAAAACAAGTTATTTACATTTTTTAAATTTTTACCCCCCCCCCCCCCATCCAAATTTAAAACCATTCGTCTTTAAAAAATTTCTGAAGAAGTTTATTAAACTGAAGCATGTTAGATTAAAGACACTTTTTTCCTACCTGTTCTTTACTTATTCTATTCATCTCGTCGGATTTTGAGGCATATATTCAATATATATATATATATATATATATATATATATATATATATATCCGAGTGAATAATGAACGAAGAAAAAAAAATTTTACAACGTCGGAAACATTAATTTAAAACAGTGATTGATATATAATATAAGCTGTGAATATTTATTATAAATTATATTTTAGAACATGTACAAATGTTTTATGTATCCACTACAAATCGTATATTTGTTTCGACATTGAAATTACAATGTCTCATCAGGTGGTGTGGACAGGAATGAAAATGTCGAAAGAAATGTACGATTTGTAGTGGATATATAAAAAATTTGTACTTGTTCTAAAATATAATTTATAATATATATATATATATATATATATATATATATATATATATAAAGAGAGAGAGAAAGAGAGGGAGATTAATATGAAGTGAGAGAAAAAAAGAGAAATTTGCATAGAGAGAGAGAGAGAGTAGCACATAAGATGGTATATATTATATGAGGAACAGCGAGAAAAGTATTATCAACCGAAACGAAAATGTCATCTAAAGCGACAGAGATGGTGAAAGAAAGAAAGAAAGAAAGAAAGGAAGAAAGAAAGAACGTGATCAAAGAGAGAGGTGGGGGTCGGAAGAAACAGGAAGGGCAGAAAACCGAGTTGAGAAATCCAGGCCTGCAAATCATAGGGTTTCTTTGCATTGCATTGAACCCGTCTTTTTATCTTGTTGGCCCGAAGTACTTAAATCTTCGGGTCGGGAAGTAATCTGGCTGATTGTCTAATTGTTAAGCAGTCGATGCTACAATCAATACTATTTTGCATCGACCTGAAGTTTACGCTAGGCGCACTCCCAAATACACAGAGCGCTCGCAAACAAACGTAGGTACCTGCACTTGAGACCACATACGACAGAGATCTACTCCTGCAAATTAGACAGACATGTATAAACCTAAAAAAATAGACATCTAGAAGATATCAATTTTCATACACACACACACACACACACACACACACACACACACACACACACACACACACATATATATATATATATATATATATATATATATATATATATATATATACACTTCTGAGAAAAACGCTTGTTGATAACACGTACATACTTAAACAAGAAAATAATAAACAGAAACTAAAAATCCTCGAAGCAATCTATATAAAACAATTTAAACCTGGTTTGAATACAATCAATTTTGATATTTCCAATAACGTACTCAGATGCCTGTAATCAGACCAGGGACCACAACGCCACTATTTTGTCACTGTCTTCGGCCATCCGCCACGGGAGGGATGGACTTATATTTTCAATTTAATTCTCTTTATTGTTAATAACTTAAATGTTCTATGTTTACTGTGTGTTAATATTTATTATTTGATAATGGCTTATGTGAGCCGAAAGCTTAGACCCGATAAAAAAATCAACAATTACTGTGATTTTTTGTTGTCTTTCAACGACATCACCATCAAGTATATCAGACGGTATGAACGGATCCAACACAAAATTAATAGACAAAACTTGTCTATATTATTCAATGAAACCTGCATTAATATATATATATATATATATATATATATATATATATATATATATATTTGCAGATGACTAATACATTATGCACTCATTAAGATTGAGCTCTCTAGAGAAGATAATTTTAAAAACAGTTTCCACTTCTACGATACATGCATTACTCTTCAGGAATGAATTGAGTTCTTTCGGTGACTGGCGTGTGTATACGCTGCTTGTATACAACGCGTTAAAATTTCCCTTCTCTGATTTCATGCGCCTATGGCTTAGTGGATAGCGCCTCCGACTGACACCAAATCGGTTGAGTGTCAATCCCTGCCAGAAGCAAATAGATGTGTCTAGCCACACTGATGAGCTGGGATACAGCAAAAAAGGCATGTATGTGGATGACTAATATATTATGCTCTAATTACGGTTGAGCTCTCTAGAGAATATAGTTTTAAAAAGAGTTTCCACTTCTGCGGTATAAGCATTACTCTTCAGTAATTAATTGAGTTCTTTCGGTGACTGGCGTGTGTATACACCGCTTGTATACAACACGTTAAAATTTCCCTTGTCTGATTCCATGCGCCTATGGCTTAGGGGTTAGTGACTCCGACTGACGCTAAATCGGTCAAGTTTCGATCCCAGCCAGAAGCAAGTGGATGTGTCTAGCCACACTGATGAGTTGTGATACAGCGAAACAGGCCTGTATACACAGACACACACACACACACACACACACACACACACACACATATATATAAGTGTGTGTTTCGGTATAAAAGTGGACTCTGAGGGCCACACCCAGCGTTGACAGTCTGGTTCATGCTTCAAAATTGTGTTTGACATTGAAGCAGACAGTCGTCGATGGTTGTTGATGTCAGTGTCCGCATTAATTTTTGCATATCTATCCATAATATCGAGCACTTTAACTCATTAATAGAGCATACGTTAAAACTATAATTTTACCATGGTTTAATATATATATATATATATATATATATATAAATATTTGAACATCATACTTTTTAACGAATACTAGTATTTGAGTTGAAAGTCTGTTTTGTCTATAATTGAACAGTAGATTTTAATTATTCACAGGTGTTCAAGAAATCTTGTTTGGAACATATCTATTTTCGCAGGATTCGAACCTGCTTGCTCCCATATACCGGGGAGTTGCATGACCTTCTTTATAAAGAAGGTCATGGGAGTTGTCACCATTAGATCTGGTGTGTTTTACGACTCAACCACACAAGATATTATGTCCGAAGTAGATATATTTCAAACAAGATTTCTCGTGGGTCTTGACCCGTAGATAATTAAAATGTACTGTTTATTTATATTAAAAAAAAAACAAAAAAACATTCCACTCAAATACGAGCATCCATAAAAAAAGAATGTTCAAAAAAATAAATTTCAATAAATATGTCGGTTAATACCAATTTCGTAAGTTTATCTATAATTTCGTTATAACCAGTTTCGTGAATTTTCGTTAATTTCCGTAAAATGATGATTA
>JBBBDQ010001027.1:2975000-3007500 GCA_037127315.1 Ascarosepion bandense
AGATTAAATCTACTAGTAAAGTTATTACAATCAATTAGCAATGCCCTTTACGACATGTATCGATCAAAGACATGTATTGTAACAGCAGGTATGCTTTGTAATAGACTGTGTGTTGTTCGTGTCCGTGAAACCTGCTCACACGACCAACAATTTACAAGAGCCTTGACAACAAATTATATGAATCTGAATACGGGTGTACAATTTCCTTCCCATCCGTTCCGTGTAGTTTCTAGATCAAAGTAAAACCTGCTAACACAGCCAAAGGGAGTGGCAGTCTGGAAAGACGAGATTGTGTCGAGTTCATTTGGTCTCTGACCATTGGGTAAAGAGATAGTTTGCTTCTAATAGCGAGGGACATCGTCAGATATTTATCAAAACTGCTTCCCACCCAAACTTTTTTTTAATTATTTTCTTTTTGTTATATTTGAAAATGAGACATAGGATAGAAATGGGATTGGTTGCATGTGATCGAACCGAAAGAAAAAGACAAAAAATAAATGGATGGTGTATCTCGAAAGAAAGGAATATCAGTTGTTTTCAATATGCAACGCACTTGTGGAAAAAGCTCAAAGGATACATACACTACCGGCCATAATTAATAAAACACACGTTCAGTGACAGATGTGCGTTGTGGTGCAGTGGATGTCGGCTTGGAAGGACAAATCGGTGAGACGAGTTCGAACTCCAGTTGAGTAACCTGCATTCACTTAAGCACTAGTATCCTTGGGAAAGGTAATAATCCGTCACTTCCCTCCAGTTATGGGTTAAATAACGGGATGGGGCCTGAAGGCAACCCATCTAGTGTTGGTGTCACAATAAAAACAGTCAGATAGATAGATAGATAGATAGATAGATAGATAGATAGATAGATAGATAGATATGAACACAATGAGATAGATAGATAGATAGATAGATAGATAGATAGATAGATAAACGAACAAACTAGATAGATAGATAGATAGATAGATAGATAGATAGATAGATAGATAGATAGATAGATACGAACAGACTGAGATAGATAAGTAGATAGATAGATACGAACAGACTGAGATAGATAGATAGATAGATAGATAGATAGATAGTGAACAGGCTTAGATAGATAGATAGATAGATAGATAGATAGATAGATAGATAGATAGATAGATAGATAAGAGTGTGATATTAAGATAATGAGAGAGATAGACACAAACAGACTGAGTTATAGCTTATGAGATCGTTATGAAAAGAAGGGGTCGACCAAGACCAGGAGACTGCGAGATTGACAAATCGTGTAAAGATGTTTTTTTTTTAAATAACTTTGACGTGACAATATGTAGTTGCCTGAGTAATGGACTGCATTTTGTAAAATAAGTTGTTTTTAAAAGATTTATTTGCTTTTAATTTACCAAAGTAAATCCTTCCTTTATAGCCATTTCTTTTTCTTTTTCTTTTTCTTTTTTTTTTTTTTGCACATCGCTTTTAAAATAAGCTTAATATTTAAAAGAAGATAAAGTCGTTAAAGTTGGCAGCAACCATATTGCCTTCTCTACAATACCATCGTTATATAAACATGAAGTTTAAACGTAGCAGCTGTTATGACTAAGATGCACTTGCAGCTAATGAATATTTTACCTTCCATACAAAAATATATATGTATTCATGTGAATCACTTTATGGAGGTTTCTATGTTAAATTTGTAAACGGAACAAAAAAATGTAAGGGTTGAATTTCATCATACATTTCACGAAACACGTGTTTCTAAAGAAAAACTAGAATACAAGAAAAGAAAAAATTATTCGTTTAATGAATAATTGGTTTCTGAATTTCATAATCCACAAGAATTCAAAATGAATAGATGTGCAAAGGATGAATACATATGGTGATACGAGCAAATGTCAAAAGAAGGCATTACGTACAGTTTATATTAATAGATTTGCCAGACGCGGGAAGAAACTGATGTTTCATATTTATTCACTAGAAATAATCTTGTCTTCCAAAAGGCAAGCTTTTCGGAAATTTAGCCTTCTATTCTATTCAGTGATTCGTAATGTCCAAAATGCTTGGAAGGAAAAGAAAAAAAAACAAGAAAACACACAAGTGCGCTACATTATCTTACTTCTAAGGCACGACTCGAACTCTTATGGGTCATGTGTTTTATTAACACCTGAATAATAATATGTATTTGTAGCCTCTCCTTATATGTATATCTATTAATTTACGCCAATATATATATATATATATATATATATATATATATATATATATATATATATATATTTTAATTCAGATACTTCAATCCAAGGAAAAAAGCAGGAAGGTAAATTCCAAAAACCCGATCCTAATTAATATTAAAAATGTTATTTTAATATTAAAAAATGATACAGGAAGAGAGCTCCATGTAATAAAATATTACAGAGCAAATATATATTAAAAAAGGATTAATTCAAAGATGTTGATTAATTCAACATCTTTGAATTAATCCTTTTTTAATATATATGTATATATATATATATATAATATTGTAAATGTATATATATTCATCCTTCTCTTACCCACTTCCTGACACCCCCTATAACCTGACACTCTTTCTCATAACTTTTCACTCATGTAAGCCCCTGCAAAACAGTTCCAGTAAAATGCCTTGCTTGGAGTGATATGATTATAAAAAAAAAACAAATTCTATACATTTATATTCCAGAGAATGTAAATAAATCTAAAAGACATGCATGTGTAACTAATCAGTATTCATCGACTAATTGATTCATTTTCTACGGCTTATCAACAGACAAGGAATTATGTAAATATAAAGTGGGGGATCGATTTCATATTACAATCAATATATGAATTGATCCCTCACTTTATGGCCACAGTCATCCTTCGCTTATTCACTTCTTGACACCCCCTATAACCTGTCACTCTTTCTCATAACCTTCCTCCTTTGTAACCCCCTGCAAAACAGTGGCAGTAAAATGCTTTGCTTGGAGTGATATGATTATAAAAAAAAATTTCTATACGTTTATATTCCAGAGAATGTAAATAAATTTAAAAGACATGCCTGTGTAGTTTATCAGTATTTCATCGACTGATTGATCCATTTTCTACGGCGTATCAACAGACAAGAAATTATTATGTTTTTTTTTATTAGATTTTGTACTAACTCATGACTAAAGGGGCTGGAATGTTTTGGATAGAATTACGATTAAATAATTGCGGTATACTAAGATATATTGTTGTTAAGAAAACCAAAGAAGTATTGTGTGGGTCATTTATTTTAGCAAAATAATTTTTAAGTTATATTTGAGCATATTTTATCAATTATAAATGAAAAATTGTAAATAATCAAATTTTAAAGAAAATTATTTTTTATGTTTAAATGAAAAGGTCAATTCATCTCTATGATTCAGTAGTTTTTTTTATGGACCTTGAAAATCTGTATATATATATATATATATATATATATATTAAACATATACTGTTAAATATAAGGGACATATTTTAGTCAACAATACAATAATCCTCACTCATAGACACAGTAAAAAGAAACTTTAGATATTGGAGGCCATGTACATTAAATCCAAACAACCCACACTTAATAAAATCACCTTTAAATCCGGTCATAACACGTTACATTGCATTTGAATACATGGTTCTGTTGTCATTTCGCGCTATCACGTGGTGTGACGTCATAGAACCGCATTGCAAATTTGCGAACTGCGTTTGTTATTTTTGGTAACTATTGCCGTTGCCTAGCGGAGTTTTATGTCAACACAAAATAAAATCGTCGGTGATGGTGGATGTTATTGTGTTACCGTCTTAATAACCTCTCTGAAGATGGCCGAATGTGAGCCGAAAACTTAGAACCAAATTGATAAAAAATTATCGAAATGTTAGAGAATTTTTGTCTTTATTTTCACTTGAAACTAAAGCCAAAATACGACGTTTAGAACGGCACATGATTAAATAAAATAGACATTCATTGTCTCTTATATTTAACGGTATATGTTTAGAAAATTATTTGCTGCCTCGATACACTATATATATATATATATATATATATATATATATAATCTACTTGTTTGGACATCAGTTTTAATCGATACTCGTATTTGAGTAGATATTCTGTTTTTAATCAGTATGATATATATATTTCTACTGGCCTGATTACTTACGAGAAATTTTGTTACGAAAATGTGTGTCACTCGGCAGGATTTGAACCTGCCACCCATAAAAATCTGTTATTAAAACTTTTTACCTTGTAAAGAAAATTGTCTCTAAACATGAAAGTGAATTGGTTTTTTTCATAAAATCTCATATTTTAAAAAAAAGGCGTTTATTACCATCACTGTTAAGATATTTTTCTTTCAATCTCGAAAGAAAATGTATAATAGCGTAAGAGTTTTTTATGTAACAATAAAAAAATATTCTTTGCTCTATTTTTATATTGAGCACTAATGTTTTGAACGTTACGATTTTATTTTCTTGTTCCTTTGTATTGTATTGTGTGTGTGTATATATATATATATATATATATATATATATATATATTTCCTGCCAATTTATCCTGACGACAATTTACCAATCGCACCTAGTATAAGTATATATATATATATATATATATATATATATATATATATATATATATATATGTATGTATGTGTGTGTGTGTGTCGGGTGTAATGAAAGCTTTAAAACTAATCTATGGGCCTGGAGCTCAGACTCAACCTAAAGAATATTTGTGTGAAGTTTGGTGTGAATCGGATAAAAATTGTGGATTTGTATAAAGGATATATCGACAGATAAACAGACACACAAACAAGCATCTTACCTTATATATATATATATATATATATATATATATATATTATCGATTTTCTGCACTATTGTAACAACTGCAACCTTGAAACGTCTGAATATCGCTTCTTACGTCTTTGTCTATGAGTGTATTAAATTTGATTAAAATCAGACCACTCCTTCTATAACCCGATTTTTTCAATTATCGATTTCTATATTTATCGGGAGTACCTCGACACAAAACCTAGCTAAGAACACTAGCAGACGCTTATAGTACAATTGTGTAAATTTTCAAGAAAATCGGTTCAGCCGTTTCGGAGTCTATAGGTAACGGGCACACACACACAGACAAAGTTCCAGTTATAAATAAGTTTAGATTTGCAAAGTCTATGAAGCACAGATAGAAATCCTTCGGCATTTTTATTTCTCCTTCAGATAGTATTTTGGTATAAATATTGCATTCCTTGTTCCGATATCTATATGTATGTTTAGATTGGGATTAATCGTTCATCTTCTTCATGTGCCGTGTCCCTTCAGGACGTAAGCAATCATTGATTTCTACTTGGCTCTGTTTCTTGTCGCTCTCAAAATTCTTTCTTTCGGTATCTCTCCCAAACTTTTCTTTTCCATCCATTTGCTCAGGCATATCATGTAGGCCTTTGCCATAGAGAAGGACAGATATCACATAGCTGTCCAGCACTCTCTTCTTTGTTTTCAATCAGATTTTTCTGTCTTTCAGTGCTTTGGTTAGCTTTTGAAATGCGTCCTTGGCCATACCAATACGTTTTGGTATCTCAACATCACCCTTTCCATCTTCTGCCAGAACGCTTCCCAGGAATCTCAATTTCTTTACGTGTTTTATTTTAGTTTCTCCGAGCTGCAGTTGGCATTTTGGGGTCCTCTTTTTGCTGATGACCATGCATTCAGTTTTCTTGAAGTTTATGCTCAGTCCTTTCATTTTCTACCTTCTGTAGAGGGCCCTGCATTCTCCGTTCTGTGTTTGCTATACTGTTAAATAAATAAGCAAAGTGGCTACTCAAATATAGGAAACATGTAAAAATAACGTTTAAGTTTAAAATCTGTCGTATTAATAAATAAAAATCCAGTATTTCTTTAGAAATTGCTTTGTTTACGTTCATATATGAAACTGAGCACAGTTCTGGGCATGACGAAAAACTACAACCGGAAGCAAGGATTCTGATTGGAAGATTTTTGAGAAGCGTGGAACTAACTCTTAATTGCTGTTGTTCTTAGGTTCACCCTGAGCCGGGTTGGTAGCACCATTTACGGTCCCAGATACGTGAAAATATTTAACCTACAAAAGCATTTTTTAAGTAAAATACCCAGCAGTACAGATTAAGGAAATTACCAGCAATACATTTTCCAAAGAAAACAAATATTACCAAGTTATTAAAAAAACTATTACAATCACATTACAGCAATAGATTTTGAACTAAAAATATTATCCGTAATACATTTTTAAGGAAAAATATAACCAGCAATACATTTTTAGTTAAATAATATTATCCGTCATACATTTTTTAAAGAAAAATATAACCAGCAATAGATTTTTAGTTAAAGAATATTATCCGTCATACATTTTTTAAAGAAAAATATAACCAGCAATACATTTTTAGTTAAAGAATATTATCTGCAATAAATTTTTAAGGGAAAAATATAACCAGCAATAGATTTTGAACTAAAAATATTATCCGTAATACATTTTTAAGGAAAAATATTACCAGCAATACATTTTTAGTTAAAGAATATTATCCGTCATACATTTTTAAGGAAAAATATAACCAGCAATAGATTTTTAGTTAAATAATATTATCTGTAATACATTTTTAAGGAAGAAATATAACCAGCAATAGATTTTGAACTAAAAATATTATCTGTAATACATTTTTAAGAAACATATAACCAGCAATAAATTTTTAGTTAACGAATATTGTCCGTAATACATTTTTATGGAACAAATATAACCAGCAATAAATTTTTAGTTAAAGAATATTATTCGTAATACATTTTTAAAGAAAAAATATTACCAGCAATAGTTTTTTAACTAAACATATTATCTGTAATACATTTTTAAGGAAAATATAACCAGCAATAAATTTTTAGTTAACGAATATTGTCCGTAATACATTTTTAAGGGAAAATATAACCAGCAATAGATTTTTAGTTAAAGAATATTTTCCGTAATACATTTTTAAGGAAAAAATATTACCAGCAATAGATTTTTAGTTAAAGAATATTTTCCGTAATACATTTTTAAGGAAAAACTATTACCAGCAATAGATTTTTAGTTAAAGAATATTATTCGTAATATATTTTTAAGGAAATAATATTACCAGCAATAGTTTTTTAACTAAAAATATTATCTGTAATACATTTTTAAGGAAAATTTAGTTAAAGAATATTTTCCGTAATACATTTTTAAAGAAAAAATATACCAGCAATAGATTTTTAGTTAAAGAATATTTTCCGTGATACATTTCTAAGGAAAAAATATTAGCAGCAAAAGATTTTTAGTTAAAGAATATTATCTGTAATACATTTTTAAGGAAAAACTATTACCAGCAATAGATTTTTAGTTCAAGAATATTGTCCGTAATACATTTTTAAGGAAAAACTATTACCAGCAACAGATTTTTAGTTAAAGAATATTATCTGTAATACATCTTTAAGGAAAAACTATTACCAGCAATAGATTTTTAGTTAAAGAATATTTTCCGTAATACATTTTTTAAGGAAAAAAAATATTACCAGCAACAGATTTTTAGTTAAAGAATATTATCTGTAATACATTTTTAAGGGAAAAATATAACCAGCAATAGATTTTGAACTAAAAATATTATCTGTAATACATTTTTAAGAAAAATATAACCAGCAATAAATTTTTAGTTAACGAATATTGTCCGTAATACATTTTTAAGGAAATAATATTACCAGCTGTACGTTTTAATATAATAAAACACATTAGGACCAATACATTTTTATTCGAGAAAAAATCATTACCAGCAATACATTTTAAAAAAACAATACAACTTTACATTTTTATGAGAAAATAAAGTTATCATGAATAGATTGTTATAAAGAAACAATATTACTAACAATTATTATTTAAGGAAGAGGAATATTATCAGCGATACATTTTGTATGAAAAAAAATATTACCACCAACAAACTTTAAAGAAAAAATTATTGCCACCGATGGAGATTTTAAAGAAAAATTATTATCAACGATAGAGTTAAAGAAAAAAATATGACCACCGATAGACTTTTAAAGAAAAATATTATTACCACCGATGGACATTTTAAAGTAAAACTATTACCAGCGATAGACTTTTTAAAGAAAAATTATTACCACCGATAGACTTTTTAAAGAAAAATTATTATCACAGATAAACTTTTTACAGAAAAATTATTATCACCGATAGACTTTTTAAAGAAAAATTATTACCACAGATAAACTTTTTACAGAAAAATTATTACGACCGTTGGACATTTTAAAGTAAAATTACTACCACTGATAGACTTTTTAAAGAAAAAGTTATTACTACCGATAGACATTTTAAAGAAAAATTTTTTCCACCGATAGACTTTTTAAAGAAAAAGTATTACCAGCAATACGCTTTTGTAAGGAAAAATATTGCCAGCAATAGTTTTTTTATTAAAAAAATATTACTCGTAATACATTTTTAAACATAAAATGGCCGGCTTTTGATATTGCTCCTACAAGTACCTGGTTCTTCATGTTATTTTCGACCTTTACAAGATCTGGAGAAAAATGAAGTACGCTTATCATATTTGGACTGGAGCTGGCCAGATCTCACTGTCCAGCCTCGATAAAGTCCAAAGGCATCTCCGAGTCCTTGTGGGTAACGAATTATACTCCACCCTTTTTCTCTCGCTTTCTCACTCGCTCTTTCTCACTCTCTCTCTCTCTCTCTCTCTCTCTCTCTCTCTCACACACACACACACGCAGGTGACGCGTAGCTAGCCTTTTGCCACTCTATCGCAACCTCCATATAACTTGCTCGGACGAAATACTTTCTCTGGTTCTACTAGGTCTAACCTTCTGAAAAAGGACCTGCCATATCACTTAAATTGGAGCAGACCACTAGTCAGTATTCTATCAGTGCGAACTAAGTTCCAATCGAACAACTTCTTCCTATGAACCACTGACCTGTGGAAGAGACTCCTAATAGGACGGTTTCCCGCTCACTACAATCTTAATCTGTTCAAAGATAGAGTTAACAGTTATCTTTCACTCTTATGCACACAAATGAACTCCTAATTTAATGCTTTACTTCAAGTGACGCCAGAGTATTGAAAACCGTGAACCTTATGGTAAAAAAGTTATATATATATATATATATATATATATATATATATAAACAAATGTTTGGAGGTAGAAAATCTGTATATTACTTTAAAAACAAGGAATTTATTTCATTTCAAACATGCGCACCGTAGTGGGGGCGCTAGAGAGTGTCGTCAGTGATGTCATCGCGACGATCACTGGGTGGGGGGGTTCGGGTCTTTCAACATCATACCCCCCTCATCGCGCCGACCCGACCAGAGATGATCAGTTTCTGGCCCACCCTCGATAAGCGCTTTCAGACACTGGAAAATTACGTTTAGGCCCGGTACGAAACCTTGCAAATGCTTTTGATTGGCGACAGTCAGAGCCACTTTCCATTTAGAGGCGAACCGCACATGAGCTCGTCCGAAACATTAACTCAGACGCAGAAACAGTCTCAAGAGCCCTTTCGCCCAACATCTCATCAGGTGAAAATCGTTGTAATTATAAATCAAACGAAAGAAAAGCAATGAAAATGAAGAGCAATATATATATATATATATATATATATATATATATATATATATATATGAATATATTATGAATATAATATATATATATATATATATATTCATAACGTGGGGAGAAGAAATCGCGTGTAAATGTGTAAATAATTATCGAGGGACAGTTAAAATAAAATATCCCCCAACAAATAAAGAGACTCTTAACAAAATTCTTCTGTAGGCAAAGAGAAGGCTTTTGTAAAAATATACAGACTGATTCCAAAATCTTAAATTGATTATTGGAACCAGCTACATTTTTTGCTCTTCTTGAGACTTTTAATAAATTCCTTGTTTTTAAAATAATACATACATATATATATATATATATATATATATAAAATAAAATAAATTTCGAAGTTTTGAACTTCGAAATTTATTTTATTTTATTTTATTTTATAATTGGCTCTGTAATTTAAATATTAATTATACTGAGGGCTCCACCTGGATCATTTTTTAATATTAAAATATTCATATTAATTAGGATCGGGTCTTTGGGATTTATCTTCCTGCTTTTCCTTTTGGATTAAAGTTTTTTAATATATATATATATATATATATATATATATATATATATATATATATATTATATATCAAGCTTGCTTGATTTGGAACCAGAGCTTCTTTCCTCAGAGACAGCAGGTGTAAATTAATTGGCACCGAACGACATCATGCAATAACAAAAGTCTTCTGTGAGCAGACAACGAAAGAAAAAGGTACGTTACTTTCCTAATGGACGAATCCAAATCGATCCCGTCCCCTAGTCAATCCGAATAGTGCCATTCGCAAATGCTAATGGAAAGGTTACACAAGCGGGCGATCTGATTGAAAACAGAAACTATTTCTGTTTATTTCTTTTTGTTTCAGGCTTTTTTCTTTCCGGGTTTGCTGTTATTGTTTTAAGAGAATGTTTGCAGTCTTTTTATTTTTCTGTTCTACCTCTACCCTCGTTGCTGGCTGAGCAGCTTTGCTTGTTAGGGTCTGGGACAAACAATAGGAGGGAGAAAATGCGAAAAAGGAAATAGGCAAGACAAACATTGATAATTCGGCTAACTTCGACAAGGCAATTACGACGCATGCGCAGAAGTATTTATAGTTGTTTGCGTCTATTTAGAGCGAAATACAATTCAGTAAATTTTGATAGTCGAGAGAAATACACGCTTGTTGATTTTATTGTCTTTTCTTTTGCTTTTTTTCTCTTTTCAACGTTTTCATTTCCACGTATTGGATCTTGTTTAACCTTTTTCTATGTTTCTTCTCAGAAGAAATTTTAGTGGAAGAATCCAAGAAAGAGAGATAGAGAAAGAGCGTGTGCGTGTGTTTGAGAGAGAGAGACAGAGTGTGTGTGTTTGAGAGAGAGTGTTTGAATGTTTTAGAGAGAGAAAGTGTGTGCGTGTGTTTAAGAGAGAGAGAGTTTGAGTGTTTTAGAGAGAGAGAGAGAGAGAGAGAGAGAGTGTGTGTGTGTGTGTGTGTGTGTGTGTGTGTGTGTGTGTTTGAGTGTTTTAGAGAGAGAGTGTGTGTGTGTGTGCCTGTGCTTGAGAGAGAGAGTGTGTGTGTGTGTGTGTGTGTGTGTGTTTGAGTGTTTTAGAGAGAGAGAGTGTGTGTGCGTGTGTGTGTGTGTGCGTGTGCTTGTGAAATTGAAAGAGAGTGTGAGTGTTTTAGAGAGAGTGCATTTACGTGTGTTTGAGAGACAGAGTGTTTGAGTGTTTTAGAGAGAGACCGAGCGGGTGTGCGTGTGTTTGAGAGAGAGAGAGTGTTTTAATTTTTTAGAGAGAGAGAGATAGCGTGCGCGTGTGCTTGAGAGAGAGAGAGTGTTTGAATGTTTTAGAGAGAGAGAGAGAAAGTGCATGTGTTTGAGAGAGAGAGTGTGTGTGTGTTTGAGAGTCTTAGAGAGAGAGAGAGAGTTTGAGTGTTTTAGAGAGAGAGGGTGTGTGTGTGTGTGTGTGCCTGTGCTTGAGAGAGAGAGTGTGTGTGTGTGTGTATGTGTGTTTGTTTGAGTGTTTTAGAGAGAGTGTGTGTGTGTGCCTGTGCTTGAGAGAGAGAGAGAGTGTGTGTGTGTGTGTGTTTGAGTGTTTTAGAGAGAGAGAGAGAGAGAGAGTGTGTGTGTGTGTGTGTGTGTGCTTGTGAAATTGAAAGAGTGTTTGAGTGTTTTAGAGAGAGTGCACTTACGTGTGTTTGAGAGACAGAGTGTTTGAGTGTTTTAGAGAGAGACCGAGCGGGCGTGCGTGTGTTTGAGAGAGAGAGAGTGTTTTAATTTTTTAGAGAGAGAGAGATAGCGTGCGCGTGTGCTTGAGAGAGAGAGAGTGTTTGAATGTTTTAGAGAGAGAGAGAGAAAGTGCATGTGTTTGAGAGAGAGTGTGTGTGTTTGAGAGTCTTAGAGAGAGAGAGAGAGAGTATGTGTGTGTGAGTGTGCAAATGTGTGCGTGCTTTTGCGAGTGTGTATGCGTGATTGTGAATATGTGTGTGAGCGTAAAAGGGTATAAATAAATGTGTGTGCAATATATTTGAATAACAGTTGTGCTTTCATTGATAAAAGCCACAGTTTTGTCTGTTATGTCATTATTTTCTACAGTCATGTTTTAGTTTAGTGTAATAGACAGAGTCCCGAAAAGAAAAATCGAAAAACCTAACTGAAACTCTAGTCGAGGATGCTACATTCACTACTGAGCAGATATTCTTGTGAAAGGTGTGAATTTATTTCTTCCTCCACCAGCTATGGGTAAAACAGCGGTGCAGACTAAGATTTTCATCAGGTGCACATTATTATATATAATATTCACCTGATCATTGCATAGTGCATTAAACTACGAGTCTTGCTTTAGACAGAGGATAATATGTTTTTTTTTTGTTTTTTTTATAATCATATCGCCCCAAGCAAGGCATTTTACTGCCACTGTTTTGCAGGGGGTTACATAGGAGGAAAGTTATGAGAAGGAGTGACATGTTATAGCGGATGTCAGGAAGTGGGTAAGAGAAGGATGACTAAAGACATAAAGTGAGGGATCAATTTATATATTGATTGTAATGTAGAATTGATCCCCCACTTTATATCCACATTATAATAGTATATAAATTTTGTTTTATAATCATATCGTCCCAAGCAAGGTATATTATTGCCACTGTTTTGCAGAGGGTTATATAGGAGGAAAGTTATGAGAAGGAGTGACATGTTATAGCGGATGTCAGGAAGTGGGTAAGAGAAGGATGACTAAAGACATAAAGTGAGGGATCAATTTATATATTGATTGTAATGTAGAATTGATCCCCCACTTTATATCCACATTATAATAGTATAGAATTTTTTTTTTTATAATCATATCACCCCAAGCAAGGCATGTTACTGCCACTGTTTTGCAGGGGGTTATATAGGGGGAAAGTTATAAGAAAGACTGACAGGTTATAGTGGGTGTCAGGAAGTGGGTAAGAGAAGCATGAGAATACTGATGAGAGTGGTGTGGACGGAGAAAGGTGCATGAGAGAGAATATGCAGATATGGTAGCAGTATTCAATGCACGGGTGTATGGCAGATTTATATATGTGCAGGATTGTTTCAGACGAGAAAAAAACTATATATATATATATATATGTGTGTGTGTGTGTGTGTGTGTGTGTGTGTGTGTGTGTGTGTGTGTGTGAAAATATAAGGACAGTATGGTTAAATAAAAAGAAGTCAAGAGGAAAACTGTATTTTAAATCGCCTACGCGTTTCGTCCTGTGATGGACTTTATCAAGTCAAAAAGACGAAATGAGCTTTATACTAAATTACGTATCTATAAACAAACAGTGTTGGCAACCACAAAGACGCTCACAAATTATTCAAAAAGATTAACAGAATATTTTAGTTTTAGAATTTCTTCATGTGTAGTGCAAAGTCACGAGATGTTAAAATTTAGGGAATTCAACCGTTTTCCTTGGACTTTTTATTATGTATGTTAGTCGTTTTTTTTTTAATGATTTGTGAATGTTTCTATAGTTGCCAACACTTTTTGTTTATAGATACGTAATCTATAGATATATATATAAAAGGCAATCTGTGAGTCTGTGTGTGACTGTTCCCCATGCACACCTACATTTTTTAAGCTACACCATTCAAACTTTCCAGGGACACATATCTACAGGGAAGCCAGGTCGACGCATACTTTTTGAGTTTAAGTTCAGCAATTTTCCCTTTCGCACTTTTTGGCCAATGGTGCAGATTGTTTACATTTGCTCCGTAAAACATCTAAGATCTAAGATGGTTGCTGAATTACGTCACAGAAATTAAACCAGACGTGTCAAACGGGACTAAAATATTTTTTTATTAAAAAGAAAAAAAGTGAGCCTTTATATTTAATTTTTATTCCGACGTTTTAAAAATTCATTTGGTCAACAAAAAATGTGAATATTTTACCCCGTAATTTTGAAACAAAAGAAATATTTATTTTAAAATGTGTTTTTTCAAATAAAAACAAAATATGCAAAATAAAAATTGGCATCTTATCCTACTACTAAAATGTTCCGAGTTGCCCGGGCAACGCCGGGCTATGATGCTAGTTTAGAATAAAGCTCATTTCGTGTTTTGGCCTTGATAAAGTCTATCACTGGACGAAACGCGTAGGCGAGTTAAATACAGTTTTCCTCTTTTCTTCTTTTTATTTAAACATATATATATATATATATATATATATATATATATATAGACGCAAAAAATGTTTATTTATTAGTATATATATATATATATATATATATGTGTGTGTGTGTGTGTGTGTGTGTGTGTGTGTGGCATCTCCTGCTATGATCTATCTTTAAAAGAGTTAGATCATGCCAATAATGGTTTACTGTTGACATATGTTGTCTGGAGCTGAGCGTTACTCTCTTTCCACCTACTTTAGTGTTTGAGCGCTCTTACGTGGCCTTGTAAACTGGGGAATTATTTTCCATCTTCCAACCCACGGCTCTAACGTCGTGAGTCCCTCGCTAATTTATCGCCATTTCTATGGAAGGTATTCTAGCGAGATACATTATGTAGTTCCGCTCATTCAAACCTTCACAGCTAAGAGCCGGCATCTTATATGTACACAGGCGTAAACTATCCTTCGTATTCCATTAATAATAAAGAAGCCCCATTAGACAACTAATTTGTGCAACAGATTTCTGAGACGCTGCTTCTCCAACTAGAGCACTCTTAACCTCTTCTGGTCCAGGATCGACTGTTTTCTATACCAGTGCTTCTCAAACTATCTGATGTGGCGGACCGGTAGTTTTTTTTTTTCAATGTGCCAGGGGCCGGCAAGCAAAGGAAGCCAATCCAGCTGAGTAAGAGGGGGGGGGGACTGTGAACCCCGGAATTTTTTTTTTTTTTTTTGAGATATGTAGTATTTCAGGGACATTTTGAGACTATCTGTAATAAACATGAGGACATGATATCCTGTTCATTCTAAGGACAGTCCTCATTGACGTAACAAGTCTTCCCAGTGTGCCATTGACCGGTACCATATTTATTCTATATTAGTTATGACCACTGGTTTCGAGAGTATATATTTTTAAAAATTCAGAAAAAATATTTAAAAAATATTTTCACCTTCAACAATTTGTTTTGATTTGTGGATATATGAATAGAACAAAGTCTGATGCGTATTCAGTTCATTGTTTTGCTGTTCATTATATCGCATTCGTTAGTTGGATAGCAATAACTTTTAACAGGAGTGTGTAAATGAACAATGTAGCCATAATAATATAAAACTAAAATAAAAATGTAAAAAAACGAAAACGAGTCAAATATCCCAGCAGTCTCTCGTGGCTTAGAGTTTTACTAATATTTCTTTCTACCACGCTTTGAGTAGCACTTTTCTATACTACACTAGCAGTATAGCCCGGCGTTGCTCGGGTGTAATGAAAGCTTTAAAACTAATCCATGGTCCTGGAGCTCAGACTCTTTGAACGTTGGCACGAAAGACTAAAAAGCAATAGTTGTTTCCAGTTAAAGCAAAACCGTAGACTGAAAGAAAAATGAATGGATTTAAGTCAAATTTTGATTTCCTGGTATCGATATCAAATAAGTTTTTTTCGTCGTAAACTGAATTTTGAAGGCTAAATAAGTCCTCTGAGTAAATGGTATCATGGCTGAGACTAAGAACTACAATTATACATACTTAGAGCCAAACCCGAAGCAAAAACTAAAATAAAAGGGCTGAAAAAAATATAGACATACAGGCAGAGAAGCAGACACACACACAAACATCTTGCCTTTTATATATATATATTATCGATTTTCTGCACTGTTGTAAAAACTGCAACCTTGAAACTTCTGAATATCGTTTCTTATGTGTTTGTCTATGAGTGTATCAAATTTGATACAAATTCTACAAATTCTATAACCCGATATTTTCGAATATCGATTTTCGATATTTATCGGGGGTACCTCGACACAAAACCTGGCTAAGAACACTCGCAGACGCTTATAGTACAACTGTGAAAATTTTCAAGAAAATCGGTTCAGCCGTTTCGGAGTCTATAGATAACGGACACACACACACACACACACACACATACACACACACACACAGACAAACTTCCATTTATAAATATTTAGATTTATATATCGTAATCAGCCCTTGCTTCCTCTTCTTATGTTAATACAACAACATTATTCAGTAACCCTCTACATTCAGTAGCATTTGGTTCTTAAATTGTATAAATACTTAATTACAAAAAATAAAAATAAAAAAAAGCAATGCGATGTAAAATCTGAAAGACAAAATTCATCATCCATGAAGACGGTGACAAAACAAGCCATTTCCCCGCTAGACCAAAATTAGTTATGCAATCTCTCCTTGGAACGACATTTACTCTATAGCTTTCATTATTTAATGAGGTGAGGAATTGCACAGAGATCATTGTCCAAATTCCCAAGAGTACAATTCTGAATGTGTTGCTGAGCAAATTTAAATAATATAGGGAAAATATATTTAATTGATGGAATGGGTGACATATTTTAAGCATCAACAGAAAAGCGTCTGATGTCTTCTTTTGGATATATTAATTATTTTCATTGCATTAGACATTCATATATATATATATATATATATATATATATATATATATATATGGACAAAATAATAGAAAAAAACTTAGTAGCATAATAGTATAATTTGGAAATTTTGATTAAACTGTTGAAAAGCTTGTGTATTTTTATGCTTGTTGATTTAATATTTTTAATACTTCATCATTATTTTATTTTCATTTTTTGCAAAAAGTAATGTTTTCTACAGATATTATTTAAATAAGTTTGTTAAATCTACAATCGGGACTATTGAAGAATTTTGAGTGATCAGCTTCAATCTATGGTTCAGAAACTGCATTCGGAGTGAAATTCCACCTTCCAAGATGATAATGCACCCGTTCATACAGCTAAAGTTGTAGCTAAATGGCTAGAGGAACATTTGAGTGAAGTAGAACATCTTATCTGGCTACCACAGTCCACAGATCTCAACATCATTGAACAACTGTTATTCATTTTAGAAAAAAAAACAAGTGAGAAGTCGATATCCTACACCATCATAAGTGAGCATTGGAGACTGTTTTAGGTGAAGAATGGATAAAAAATTCCTCTGGAAACAATATATATATATATATATATATATATGATAGCTATTATTACCTTCCCTGACCAAAACAAACTACTAAATAAACGATCTGAACTAATATCAAAATGCAGGCATGAAAACAATTTTTTACTGCGTTACTTAAAAATAGAAAAATAATAACAAAGAGGAAATTATAAACAAATTAACTGCCTACGATATAACACCCATTACAATAAATAAAATAATATAAATAAATAATAACAAATGGGAAGTGCGAGAAAAGAAGCTACTAGAGTAGAATTTGCGTTTACAATTTATCGGTTTTACAGTAAAATGGTGGGAGCTAGCTGCTAATCTTGTGGCTCGAGTAAATTCATATATAATTGGCACCAGTGAGCTAAGTTCATCGGAGCAGAAGCCGTGAAAGTATTTGTAGAAGTGACACAGGGAAGCCACACTGCGTCGGTGAGAAAGCGACTGTATTCTAGCTGACAAGTCGGGATCTATCACATTACAGATTCTCCGTTGGATTCGGTCGAGGACACCGAGGTCGATAGCAGGAGCACCGGACCGGATATGGCAGCAATACTCAATGCACGGGCAGATGGTAGATCAAAAACGGATACACCTGACATCGATTTGGGGTGTTTCAAACATTCAGCTCTCTACAAAACACCAGGATTTAACCAACTGAATAGTGCCTTCTACACTGATATGTAATATTCATTGACATTTTCAATCTATCTTATTCGAAAATCGGAAAAACACAATCAAAGTTTAAACCGACAATTGTAGGTTGAAATTAATAAAACTTGTTCGGGAATATCTATCTATCTATCTATCTATCTATCTATCTATCTATCTATCTATCTATCTATGCGCGTGTACGTGTGTGTATGCGTAAGTTTCCTTAAAAATGACAGAATAACTATGGCTAAATATTTCATATTATTTTTCAGACGATCTTTAAATTTTTTTTTTCAGAACATTCATCACATAAAAATTGTCGGAATGTTTTAGTTATCCAAGCACTTTCGGCTATATTTTTAGCCATTAGCTAGGATAAATTAATTATATATATATATATATATATATATATATATATATATATACGAATGATTTGTTTGAACATTATTTTTGATCGATGCTCGTATTTAAGTAGATATTCTGTTTATAATCAAACAGTATTATATATTTATTTCTACTGGTCTGATTATTTACGATAAATTCGAACCTGCGACCCCTATAAAGAGTTCATAGACTTTACAATGATTTTATGAACATGAATGAGGCCTTTTAATCAGCTGATCAGCCAATCAATATTTAATAAACTGTTGGCAAAAATTCTTGTTCTCTGTGTTTAGATTGGCCAAAATCCATATTGTGTTGACATTAGTGTTCGTCTTATGTGAGTTGTGATCGTTGTGGGGCCTTGAGTTAGAAAAGAAAATTATATTTTCAAGTCCCTCACATTCTTATCGTTTGAAAATATTATTTTTAGAATTTTTTAATAATTTCGGACAGTTTATCGGCACACAATAAATACCGTTGCGAAAAGATATTTATACTTTAGAAAAAAATTATCAATAAAATATAATAGACATAAAATGTTTACTGTTTGTAACAAAACACATTTGCAACTAATCTGCTAATATACCTTAAACAAACACACATGACCAAACATCTATGGGCTTACGGCCTATCACGCTGAATACACCAATTCTCGCTCGATCACCGAAGTTAAGCAACTTTGTGCCTGGTCAATACTTAGATGGGTGACCGCTTGGGAATACCAGGTGCTGTAAGCGTTTAGTGACGGATGTGCGTTGTGGTGCAGTGGATATCGGCTCGGAGTTCGAATTCCAGTTGAATACCCTGCATGTTACTTAAGCACTGGTACTTTTGGGAAGGGTATTGATCCGTCCCTTCCCTCCAGTTATGGGTTAAATAGCAAGGGTAGGACTTGGGGACCCTGCTCTTAAAAACAAATCTTGAAACTCGAAAAGAAGAATGTTGTAAAAATAACCTTACCCAAATCATTGGTTATGACCTGAAATGGTCCCATAAGGATTGATAGGTCGTTAAACCTCGAAACAAACAAACATCTATATATATGCAAATACATATAAAATAACACATATATATATACACTACCAACCATAATTATTAGGCCACTCCAATTTTTTAAAGAAATGATGTATTTCATACTGTCTTTAGTATTTATTGCCAAATAAAAATAGAATGGTTCTTTTGTTATTCTTACTTTGAAAAATTTTACAAGGGAAGGAAGCAAAGATGAACGCGTCCGAATCACCCTAAATTTTCTTCATTCTTTCATTGATGAAACTGCAATATAAGTAATTATTAAATATTTATAAATTCATTTGATGCACATGTTATTGTGCAGTATTAACAAAAGAACCATTCTATTTTCATTTACAATTATTCACTTGGCAATAAATACTAACAAATAGCATGAAATACATCATTTTTTAAACAATTGTATGGCCGGTAATATATATATATATATATATATATATATATATATATATGTGTGTGTGTGTGTGTGTGTGTGTGTGTGTGTCTGTGTCTGTGTGTGTGTATTATGATATATATATATTGTAACATATATTATTATTAATATTATTTTTATTTTTATTATTGCATCCAAAGATGGTAAAATGTAATATGACTTTAAATGTTAGTAACACAAATGCATTTTAAAACATTGCTACGACACGGGTAATAAATTTTATTCAGGGATTTTTTGTTGCTACTGATATATATATATATATATATATATATATATATATATATACACACACACACATATATATATATATATATATAAAATCAATTTCGAAGTTAAAAACCGAAGTTCAAAACCGTTGTATGATCATCTCTAAAAATTTAGTTAATTAATCAATCAATCAAAAAAGAAACACCATTTTCTTTACTTCCCTGTCCACCTTTTTAGAGCTAAATGTTTAAATTTTTCACTTACATCTCAATCTAAAAGTAATGTTGTCCAAAATCTAAAAATAGACATTGATTGCTACCTACATATTAATACCAACTATTTTATTTTTCTGTGACGTAAATCTTTTGAAATTTTTTAACTGCCGCCGGTAATATTTTATTTTATTTTGAGTATAAGTTGCCGATGATGCGTGAAATTTCTCTTAGGGATTTCATGTAGAAATGATCATACAACTGTTCTGAACGTCGAAATTTATTTTATTATATAATTGACTCTGTAATTTAAATATTAATTATACTGAGCCCTCCACCTGTATCATTTTTTAATATTAAAATATTAATATTAATTAGGATCTGGTCTTTGGCATTTACCTTTCTGCTTTTCCTTTTGGATTAAAGTTTAAAATATATATATATATATATATATATATATATATATATATATATATATATATATATTATAAATTATGTTTTAGAACATGTACATATTTTTTTCTATATAAAAGAGGACATATATAGAAAAAATTATGTACATGTTCTAAAACATAATTTATAATAAATATTCGCAGCTCTATACATTATACTGCTTTAAATTAATGTTTTGAACGGTGAAAAAATTCTTTCTTCGTTCTGTACTCACTCGGATATATATATATATATATATATATATATATATATATATATATATATATATATATATATCTTCTACTTCTTAGAAGTACACAGACGTCATTTTAGAAGACTATATACATATGCATGTCTATATGTACGCATATGTGTGAATATATATATATATATATATATATATATATATATATATATATATATAAATGTAAACTTATTGCTATACTCCTTTCGAAAAACCCTCCGAGTACATATGCGGAAGGAAAAAATGGTAATAAAAAAAGAACGAGCTAAGCACTTGAACATCAGTCAAAGTACGTAGCCCAAAGAAAAAAACCGAGACGAGTAACCTAAAACAAAAGGCGCTCAATACGCAAGTAGAGTATACAAACAATTTTCTATGCATATATATATATATATATATATATATATATATATATATATATATATATATATATATATATATATTAAAAAAGGATTAAATATATTTAAATATTAAATATATTAGATATATTTGATTAAAAGATTAAATATATTTGATTAAAGGATTAAATATATTTAAATATTAAATATATTAGATATATTTGCTCTGTAATATTTTATTACATGGAGCTCTCTTCCTGTATCATTTTTTAATATTAAAATAAATTTTTAATATTAATTAGGATCGGGTTTTTGGGAATTTACCTTCCTGCTTTTTCACCTTGGATTGAAGTATCTGAATTAAAATATATATATATATAAAATCTTTGTTTTTAATGTTTAATCATTTCAAAATAGTTCTTAGAATGGTGATATATTTTGAGAATTAACGCGCTCCTGTCTCTTACTAAATGGATTTTCCGTGTGGAATTAATTCTAATTAAACATTTTTATTTATTCTCAAAATCTTCAGACGAAAAACAAAAAAAAAATAGTCATCGGCTGTAAATTCTTGACGTCATATGTTTTTCTCTTTTTAGCTCCGAATTTTCTTTCTTTTTTAGTTTTTTTTTTTCCTCCTCTTCTTCATTGTTTCGTTTATACCTTTTCCAAACTAGATTCACCTAAGACAAGGGGTAAAGATCAAGTGAGTTAAAAAAAAATGGCGAACTCTGAGTTCGAAATTTTATTAACACACCATGGATTTTTCCCAAATTTTATTGTAGTTCCAGATTTAAAGATATCGCTTATTGTAGTGAATACACACTGAAGCGTGAAATAAAATCTAAAAATAAAAATAAAAAAAACAAATCGATCACATTTACTTGTTGAATGATTTTGTTTAACGACATATCAAGACCTCTGTGGGTTATTTAATGCCGAAATCTAAATATACTGTTACACAATTTTATGCCTTCAACTATAGATATTTTATACATTAGTTTATACTTTCACGACAAACGTACGTTCTTTAGATATATAGTTTTTAGATAAAATGTGTTAATGATGATTTTACTATAAAACGTATTTTTATTATATTTTAATGATATATTGATTGTTATTTTACTATAAAAATGTATTACAACTTGGACCCTAACAAGAGCTACAACCTCGGGACAGACTGAATTTGGGAACAACAGAAATTAAGAAATAGTTCCAGACTCCTTAAAACCTCTAATCTCTATATTAGAGGCCTTGTTATCGGATGTAGTCTATCGTCTTCCAAGGAGTAATATATAGATGTGAATGCTTCCATAAATGCGTGTATCACTGTGTTCCCGATCAATTGAAATTCATATTATATTGAGAATACTACTACATGCCTAACAAGAAGACTAACATTACATCTCTCTGATCATAGTTCACTTAGGTCTCATTTAAACACACACAGAGACCTAGCAAACTTCATCCATTATATATTAGTCAATGATGGAAATTTAATAACCTCATCCACAAACAAAAAAAGCTCAAATAAAGCATGCATTATCAATAACAAGAAAAATGCAAAACTCAATAATACCAACTATGAACACGGCCACAATGGGCTGACCGTGTTTGGAAAAAATTCCTATGGCTATCTACGTAAAGAATCCATACATTTAGTTAAAAGTAAAATCTAAAAATTTTCCTTCATAATAGCTAAAATTATTCCCGAACGTGCTCGGATATACAAAACCGTCATAAAATTTATATATGCATTAAGTAATGAAAAGAAAAATAATTAGGAGAACAGAAGAAACATCAAATAAAAAACTTAACTGCAAAGACAGAGAGAGAGAAGAGCGGAATGACAAGAGATAAAATTATTTTTAACAAAGCCTTTCGTTTCTTTGAAACCAAGTAGCATCTAATAAATCTTTTCATTTTTTCGACTCAGTCAGAACGGAAGAATTCATTACTTATATGGTTTTGGCAGCAGGTTACGGTTGTGTTAAGCAAAGGTTGGTTGGTTGTTTTGTTTTTATGGCATATCAGCTTCGGCGGGTCATTTATTGCCAACTAAATTTTATTTATTTATTGCTGGTAATACCTTTTTCTTTAAACAAGTTATTGTTGTTTTTATATAAGTTTTGTGTCTAGTAATACTTTTTTTTCTTTTCAAATATCAAGACTTATTGGGATTTGTTTTTAAGGTCATGGTTCCCAAGTCCTACCGTTGTTATTTAACCCATAACTGGAGGCAGTGTCCCCAAGTCCTACCCTTGTTATTTAACCCATAACTGGAAGGTAGCGGACAGATTAATATCTTTCCCAAGGGTAGCAGTGCTTAAGTGAATGCAGTGTATTCAACTGGAATTCGAATTCGGCTCACCGATTTCTCTTTCCGAGTCGATATCCACTGCACCACAACGCACATCCATCACTAAACGCTTACAGCACCTGGTATTCCCAAGCGGTCACCCATCTAAGTACTGATCAAGCTCAACGTTGGTTAACTTCGGTGATCGAGGGAGAACCGGTGTACTCAACGTGATATGGCCGTAAGCGTTAAGCAAATGAGTGGTAAGTATAATTTTAACAATATTTTATTGCATATTCAAATCTCCCAGAAAAGGAAAAGCTTGCGATACCCATGGTGAAGAATATGAGACCGACTTGGCCTATTATCATTGCGAATTCACCATGTTTAACATAAAATGCAGGAAAGTGTTTTTTTTGCCAGATGTATCTCCGAGTTTTAAGATGCTTCTTTAAATATCAGACTGCGATCTCAAATAATTTACTGTTTGCATTATTTGCAGATATATATATATTTTTTTTATTAATTTAGATTGATTTTATTGCCGAGTCTTCCATAACAGCTATTTATTTTCTTGCCTCTGGATAGACTCTTCTTAGACGAAACAACAAATTGCGATGACCCGGGTATTTATAAAACAAATTACAAGACATAATAAAGGCATAAAAATCAATCACACCTTCTACTGGAAGAAAATTGAATAAAGAGCAGACGATCCTGTGCATGTTTTTATTTATTTATTTATTTACTTTTTTTTTTATATGGGGGACATTTATATTTCAATACCGGCGAATACTTGAAAACAATAACACATAGTTTGCATTTTATAATAATGTTGCCTGCTAATTTAAGTTAATATTACAGATTTTTTTTTCGCATTATCGTCGTCGGCTTCATCTCGTATTTAAAAAGTGAATTTCTCCTTTGCTCATAATTTCATTTCTAATATATGGCGTTGAAGACTAAAGTCGCTTACAAATGTGCTGGTTCAGGACGAGACGCTTCCAGGTTTACCAAAACCTGCTCCTGCCATCCATTCTCTATCGCCGTTTAGCTTTGCAAGAGTTGGTTGGAGATGAAAGAAAATCAAATAAGAAAATAGTGTTGATGCCGTGAATATATATATATATATATATATATATATATATACGCTCTCACACCCTGATTGAGCATTCAGGAAGAATGGTAGGCTTTGAAAAAGAGTAGCCACTCTGGCGTCTACGCATCGTTCATTAAACAATGAATTAGAACACTCTCAGCTATTGGGCGTGCATAATGATAATATACACGCTAAAAAGTCTGCCTTCTTCTACCGAGCGCCCGTAGCTCAGAGGTAGAATCACCGACTGACACCAATTTGGTCGGGTTTCAATCCTAAGGTAAAAAAGGCAATCGGCTGTCTAACCGTACTGATGAATACAGCGAAACAGATCTGTCTGCGGATGAATATATATATATATATATATATATATATATATATATATATATATATATATACTATTAAATATAAGGGACATCGTATTTTGGCTTTAATTTCAGGTGAAAATAAAGACAAAATTTCTCCTACATTTGGATAATTTTTTGTTAAGTTGGTTCTAAGTTTTCGGCTCACATTCAGGTTTTAGACAACAATACAATAATCCTCACTCATACACACAGTAAAAAGAACCTTCAGATATTGGAGGCCATCTACATTAAATCCAAACAACCCACACTTAATAAAATTACTTTTAAATCTGGTCATAACACATTACATTGCATTTAAATATATGGTTCTGTTAACATTTCGAGCTCTCACGTGGTGTGACGTCATAGAACCGCATTACAAATTTACGAACTGCGTCTGCTATTTGGTAACTGTTATCGTTGCTTATCAAAGTTTTATGTCAACGCAAGATAAAATCGTCGCTGATGGTGGATGTTTTTATTTTAACGTCCTTGTAACCTCTCTGAAGATGGCTCAAACTATATATAGTAGTCATCCGCAGACAGATCTGCTTCGTTGTATCACAGATAATCAGTACGGTTAGACATCCGATTTCTTTTAGTCAGGGTTAAACCCGACCGAATTGACAACAGTCGGCAATTCTACCTCCGAGCTATGGGCGCTCGGTAGAAGAAAACAGACTTTTAACGTATCATATACCATGTAAACATGCACTAATAACCGAGCAGAGAATGACAGACCCGTAAAGACGGAGAAAATAATCAAACAGATTTTATCAAATATAAATTATTAATTAGATAAAAAGAGAGCTCAATGGATATTATCCAGAGTATTATTTCTCAACGGTCTGATTGTTTTATTTAAATGCTAAGTATAATTTTCATAATTAAATAGAATCTCCAGACATTATATCATTGTTTTGTCAATGCTTGTTTTCAAACTGACGTCTATTCTGGTCCAGGTTAAGCTGGCAACACGAAGCAATGGTTTAACAAGCATCGCGAAAAAATTTCTTTAGTATTTGTGGTCATTCTCATTCAATGGCTGCACACAATTCAGCGATTGTTGTAGGCTTGTTATCTTAGACATTGTTTTTTTTTTTTAGGTATCCCCTTAAAAAATTTAGTTGTTTGGTAAGATTATAGTGGATTATCCGTTATAGTGAAGTGTATTTGTCTGTTGAAACAGATTAACTGAATTTTAACTTGTTAGTAGATAGCCCACTATAAGAGGGGTATAAAACAAGAAAATCAAATTGTGTGTAGAAACAACATCTATCTAAACTTATTTATAAATAGAACTTTGTCTCTGTGTGTGTCCGTTACCTATAGACTCCGAATCGGCTGAACCTATTTTCTTGAAAATTTACACAGTTGTACTATAAGCGTCTGCGAGTGTTCATAGCTAGGTTTTGTGTCGAGGTACCCCCGATAAATATCGAAAAACGATAATCGAAAAAATCGGGTTATTGAAGGAGTGGTCCGATTTTAATCAAATTTCATACACTCATAGACAAAGACATAAGAAACGATATTCAGATGTTTCAAGGTTGCAGTTCTTACACTAGTACAGAAAATCGATAATATATATATATATATAAAAGGCAAGATGTTTGTGTGTGTGTCTGCTTATCTGCCTGTATGTCTATATTTTTTCAGCCCTTTTATTTTAGTTTTTGCTTCGGGTTTGGCTCCAAGTAGGTATAATGGTAGTTCTTAGTCTCAGCCATGATACCATTTACTCAGAGGACTTATTTAACCTTCAAAATTCAGTTTACGACGAAAAACAACTTATTTGATATCAATACCAGGAAATCAAACTTTGACTTACATCCATTCATTTTTCTTTCAGTCTACAGTTTCGCTTTAACTGGAAACAACTATTGCTTTTTAGTCTTTCGTGCCAACGTCCAAAGAGTCTGAGCTCCAGAACCATGGATTAGTTTTAAAGCTTTAATTACACCCGAGCAACGCCGGGCTATACTGCTAGTTTATATATATATATATATATATATATATATATATATATATATATATATATCAATTAAGGCTTTTTACAAATAAAAGTAATATCTTTTGGTTGGTACAACGGTCGTTAAAAATGTTCATAGCAGCAATTGCCGAAAAGAGTCTGTGTGTATGTATGTGTGTGCGTTCATTTGTTCGGAATGTCTTTAAAGTCTCCGCTCGGTCCTTCGAGTAACGGTCAGTCCTTAAGTGGCTCAGTGAACAGAGAGGAAGCTGAGAGAAAACAGAGTGGCAACCATTACGTTTTTCCCTTGACGTTTTTCAAGGTTGTGTTAAATATGCTCTTATTTTCTCGACTGTCGATTGTTTTCTGTGTCGTCCTTTTATTTCGTCTTCGGGGCTCCGAACAAGTCATTTGGGAATTCACACCCGGATTTAATTCTGGGCTTTTCATTAGACGATAAACAAAATTTACGTCAGCTCGCGAAAAGGGTCCGTAAAAGGAATTTGATATTTATTTATTATTGGTTTTCCACCGGAACATCTGCGTGGAGCCCAGATGCGCAAAGACCAGTTTTGGTCATTGCGCATCTGGACCTCTGTGTGCAAACATCCGGTCCCTCGCTTGCTCGGTATCACCACAAAATCTCATCAAAGAAGAATCTAACATCGTGATGGTAGTGTGGGGGTGCTCCCTTCTTGCTGAAAAATAAAACACTTTAAAGTACTTTCTAATGCTTGGTAAGACAGACTGTTGCAATGTGTCTATAGATTTTTGGGACACCCAATATATATATGATATGACTTAATCTGATACAGCCATGTAAATTCGCCACCTTTACCGTTCTCTTCGCTGTATATATATATATATATATATATATATATATACTTGTAAATATAGAATTTGAGAAGTACACAGACGACATATTCGAAGACTATATACATATGCGTGTCTATATGTACACATATGTGTGAATATATATATATATATATATATATATATATATATATATATATATATATTCACACATTATATATAAAAATCATATATTTCGTTAAACATAATAAATAAAAAATGAAGGATTTTCAGACAGGTTTATAAGGATTTTTGTCCTTGTTTTCGTGTGATAAAACCGCCCCCAAAGTTTGAAAAATTATTTTTATACATCCGATATGTATATATATATATATATATATATATATATATATATATATATATATATATCCAGCTGAAAAGAATCCAGGGTTTTGCGATTTTAAGACCCTTGGCATTTAACATAACATTTAGCATAACAACCAACATCCAACATTGTCTAATGACAAGATTCGATCTCGAAGCATTATAAATCTTCGTGTCGCATTGTACATTTAATTCATAATTATATATATATATATATATATATATATATAACATTGTGATGATCCACGTATACTGTCTTAATATGTATAGGAAAAACTGCTAAAAAGTAGCTAAAAAATAACTCGTTTACAAATAGAATATATATATATATATATATATATATATATATAGGAAAAACTGCTAAAAAGTTGTAAGTTTGAAAATGTATTTTTTTTTACAGTATTTGTTTATTTCTATGATTATAATAATAGAAATAAACAAATACTGTCAAAAAATACATTTTTTAACTTACAACTTTTTAGCAGTTTTTCCCATATATATATATATATATATATATATATATATATATATATTGCATTTGTAAACGAGTTATTACGCGACCTAGGTTTCTACCATGAGTTGTGTCTTCAGTCGATTTGCAATAACTGATTTTACCGTTTACCTTTTTCTTTAAGAACGCTCACGTAACGGTGGTTTTTTTTTAATGCTCACGTGGCAGGGAATTTTTTAAAATTACAAGGAATTATGGCGTTTTCATCCATGATTGTATGAACCTAAAATATATTTTTTAGTATGGTTAGACTTAGTTATAATTTCCGTTCTTTTATTCGACAGTTCGCTTTTGTTTGGGAACAGCATAATTTCTAACTTTTCTTCTTGGCACAATCTACATATTTTGCCACCATTGTAAGGCTTGGCTGTTTTTACTATACCCCACGTTATGGCTGGGTCTTTTCCATATTTTGATTTTTAATTTCCACACGTGGCTAGCCAATTTTGTAAAGATATATATTTTGTATTATATATATATATATATATATATATATATATATATATATATATATATATGTAACAGAGAGTGGAAGGTTGAAAGAGATGACAACAAACAGTCGTGGATTAAATAAAGAGAAATGTTTGGGAAAAGTAACGGATTTCTTCAAACATTTATTCATGATTCACTGCCAGCAATCCATTACAAATGCATCTTGAAGTTTTAAGATCGAAACCGTTTGAATGGTGCCAGGCTGAGGACAAAACCCGATGACTATCTAATCGATTCTGCTGTTAGAATGATATGGGAAATCAGCCTCTGGACACATTGTGAGTCATGGTTGTTTTCGAAGTGGACACTATTCTGGAAATCACATTGTTTCGAGCGGGATTTTTTCTTCTTCACGGTGGGTTTAGAATTGCATTTTCTCTGTCTAATTTCGAAAATTAATTTCGCTATATATTTGTAAATATTTCCCGTTAAAATTCTTCTCGTCTTATCAACCTTTTTTGTTTTCGTTTCTATTAAAATGGTTTCTCTCATTTTTGAAAATGTTTTGAATGCGTAAAGACAAACTTGAATCTCCGCCAATATATTTTCCACTGTTATTAACATTTGCTTATTAATTCCATTTGCTTATCCATGCAATTACTGATATTTCTCCATATCCGCCTTTCTGGTAATATCGTCCTATCAGTTATTACTTGCATAAACTCTGATATAACAAAAAATGTCAGTAAAAAGACAGTATAAAAATATAACAAGGGGAAATTTATCTTCTTCTTCTTCTTCTTCTTCTTCTTCTTCTTCTTCGTGTCTTGTCATTTCAGGACGTAGGCGATCATGGCCTTCCACGTCTTCTTACCCCTAGTGGCTCTTGGCACGCTTTCTCCTGTGACACCACACAACACTCGTTCTGTCATCCACCACTTTTTTTAACGCTGCTTCAACACTTAAGAGAATGAGACAGAGAAAATTTATTGTACTGCAGTTATTATTATTATTATGCAAAGGCTTTCAAGTCAGGCACAACAGATGTAAACGCTCTTCTTCTTCTTTTTCTTCTATGTGCCCTGTCCTTTCAGGACGTAGGCGATCATGGTTCTCCAGGTCTCCCTATCCCTGGTGGCTCTTAGTATGTTTTCTCCTGTTACTCCTGGCAACCCCCGTTCCGTCATCCACCTGCTCAGGCCCTTCAAATATGTTATCCGCTGCTTTCCTCTGTCTCTTTTCTCTCTATCTGGCCTGTTAGTATCAGATTCTCCAAGCCCTCCTTCCTCATTGCATGTCCAAGGCGATTTAGCTGTCTCTTCATGATGCTCAGTATTAATTTCCTTTTAGTTTCTATCCTTTCTAAAACCTCATCACTGCTCGCATGCTCGATCCATGATATCCGCAGCATCCTTCTGTTGAACCACATTTCAGTTGCTTATCTTAGCCAATGTGCTTTATCTTCAGACGAATTTAGTTCAATTACAACTTCGATAGAGATATAGAATTTAACTTGCATAGAAGGAAAATTATTGAGAATGCTGTTATTGAATTCACCCAAAACATGAATCTGTTATCTCGTTTTTTTTTTTGTTTTTGTTTTTTTGTTTTTTTTAGGGTGTTTATACTTCCTTGGCTCAAACAAATAGACAATTCTCAAACCAAAATACACGGAGATTTTCTAAACATAACTCAGGTGTGGCTACAAATATAGGACCTCCAGTGACGATCTTCGCTGTATGTATATATATGTATATATATATATATATATATATATACTTGTAAATATAGAATTTATTTATATAAATAAGGGGTAAGGAGACGTGGAAGGCCATGATCGCCTACGTCCTGAAATGACAAGACACGAAGAAGAAGAAGAAGAAGAAGAAGAAGATAAATTTCCCCTTGTTATATTTTTATACTGTCTTTTTACTGATATTTTTTGTTATATCAGTGCTTATTTATATATATACGATTGAACAGTGAGATAAGTTTGCTAACCATTACGCTACGTCGAATTTCTCCAGCAAGCAAACATGATTATAAAAAATAAAAATAAAAATAAAAAAAGAATTGATTCAATTCCAAACTTAATATTATCTAAAATATATAATACAAAAAATAATCTCAGACTAAAACAATATAAAAATAATTACATTATAAAAAAAATAACAAATCCATTTATTCACTATCGTTTATTAGTCATTAAGTTATATCACTTAGAATCTGCCATTATTTACCTTGATTTTCAGTTAGCCTAAAAGATATTTATGAGTATTCTGTAATTTAGAAATTCCGAATGTATTACATATTATGCTATATCACTCAGCTTCTTACGCTGTTTAGTTGGACTTACAGTTAGCGTGAAGGACATTTATAAACATTTTTAAATTTAAAAATTCTAAATTTATTAGACATTAAATTATATCACTTAGCATCTCCCATGATTTACTTTGACTTTCAGTTAGCTTGGAGGATATTTATGAGTGTTCTTAGATTTAAAAATCATAAAATCTAATTTTTGTTAATAAATTCTTGCTCCAAAACGAAAAAATCTTACATTTGCCTTGATAAAGTCCAGCAGAGGACGAAACGCATCGGCTAAAAATTTACATTTGTCTTTATTCTATATATATATATATATATATATATATATATATATATATGCACGGTCGTATGGTATATATATATATATATATATATATATATATATATATTCTTTATTCTATATATATATATATATATATATATATATATATATATATATACCATACGACCGTGCATTGAATACTGCTGCCATATCTAGTTGGGTGCTCCTGCTATCCACCTAGGTGTCCTTGACAAAACCCAACGGAGAATCCTGACTTGGCAGCTCAGATACAATCACTGTCTCACCGACGCAATGTGACTTCCCTATGTCTCTTCTACAAATACTTTCACGGCTTCTGCTCCGATGAACATAGCTCTCTGGTGCCCCTACACCATGTATGAATTTACTCTGGCCACAATATTAGCAACTAGGTCTCGCCCTTTCACTGTGAAACCAATAAATTTTAAACGCAAATTCTACTCCACCAGCTTCTTTTCTCGCACTTCCCGCCTGTGGAATTCCCTTCCATTTACTTGCTTCCCCAACAGCTACAATCTCCAAGAATTTAAATGTAAAGTCAATAATTATCTCGTATATCACTAACCTGCATCCTCTATCTCTCTCTCTCTCTCTCTCTCTCTCTCTCTCATGCCCCTTTCTCCGTCCACTCTACTCTCATCAGTATTCTCATTCTTTTCCTACCCACTTCCTGACACCCCCTATAACCTGTCACCCTTTCTCATAACTTTTCTTCTATGTGACCCCCCTGCAAAACAGTGGCAGTAAACTGTATTGCTTGGGGAGAAATGATTATAATATATATATATATATATATATATATATATATATATATATATATAGTATTTAATGGCATTTAATGGTATTTGGTATTTAATGGTATTTTG
>JBBBDQ010001027.1:3010000-3037500 GCA_037127315.1 Ascarosepion bandense
ACAATCGGTGCAGACGTCTGCCACAGATCGCATGAACAACAGAAGTCAGTTATTTAACCCATAACTGGAGGGAAGGGACGGATTAATACCTTTCCGAAGGTTACCAGTGCGTAAGTGAATGCAAAGTGTTCGATTGGAATTGGAACTCGGCTCACCGATTTCCCCCTCCGAGCCGACATCCACTGCACCACAACGCATATCCGTCAATATATATATACTTGCTATCCTGACGGCTACAACCTATAGGAATTTAAATGAATGTCAATACTCATCTCTTATCCACTTGCCTCCAGTTTTTTCTACATCACCCCGTATATATCTTGTTCTTTTCATTTCTCTCTACATTTCCAACTGTCTTCACACAAAGGGTTACCATCTTTCTCTTGCCATTTCTCTTTCACCAACTGTAACTGGTTCGTCTTTCTCTTCACTCTCCTCCTGACTAAACTTTTACTCTTATGTAGCCGCCTGAATATCAGTGGCGGTACCGCCTTGCTTGGGGTGAAACGAATATATATATATATATATATATATATATATATATATATATACGTAAAGGACACATTATAATCGCCTTAGATCATGTGTTGAGTTACTTACTTCAAAAAAGATGCGTCTCTGATCATGACAAATTTAAACTCTTTAAGTTTAGTACAAAGTGTTGTATATCCTGTATATCCTCATAATCTGCAGTTTTTTTTTTATATTAACAGTATATTTTCAGAAAAAAAAAAAAAATATATATATATATAGCACCTAATGAGCTAGACGAACCTATCTAGGTTTCACCGAAACGGATCGTCAGGGAAAGCTTTCAAGGAAATCGGTTTGTCATCTTTCCCTGAGAATCCTTTTACGTGAAACCTACGTAGGTTCGTCTGGCTCATTAAGAGCTATTTAGTTCGCTCTACGTTTGTACTGAGCGCTTTCTCTTGGATGATTGCTCGTGTCGGGTTTTTTTCTTTGGGCTTCGGGCTGATTTCGGTCCTAACACTTTTGACTGATTTTCATGCCCTAAGCTCTTTCTCTTCTTTCGATAGTTTTCGAGGAAGGTTTTCGAGACGAGTATAATTATAACATCGTTTATATATATATATATAAACGAGTAATCTTAAGTAATTTGTACAGAATAGTTCTACCAAATGAGGAATCACTTGTTGAGTGTAAACTAAAATTTAAATAATTCATTGCAAATGGCAGAAAACACTGTTCCAAAATGAATCCCGAACAATGAATAGAAGAGGGCTAATCCATGGCACGTTGCTAATAAAATCGCACACGATATTGTTTTGGCTGGTGTATATTCTGAAGTTGACCACTTAAGGTAATTATTAATGGATACAGTTGCAACTTACTTCTTGTTAATCAAAATTTCCACTGCATTTTCCAATCCTTTTTCTTTTTTGTTATTTATTGGAAGTATCTCATCAGAACTCTACCTCTGTCTCTCTTCCTCTGCCTCCCTACCTCTGTCTCACTGCTTCATTCTATCAGAGAAACGAGTTAAATATACCATTGAACAGCTGACGCCCTTCACGTTCCCTGCTCACCTCAGGTTCTCACACAACTCTCTCTATTATTCTTGATCGGAAAGATTTAGGGGGTGTAGGGATTTAACTGTTTTCAATTTGGCTGAGTACCCCTATTTACTTAATGGATTGTCTTTTCACCTAAAATAGAATTCTAGTAAGAATATGCGGTCTAGTATTTAAAAAAAAATAAAAGAAAATGAAAGAAAATACGTGTAAACGTTTCCTTTTGGGCCTTTGCCCAGAAATGGCTTATTCCGGTGAAGGGTTTCTCTTCCGGTGAAGAGTTTCTCTTCTTATTTCCTCTTGTATCCGTTTTTATTTGAAGAAATCTGGAAAGTGTGTAAGTGAATTCTGTGGAAAAGTAGAAAGATGAAGATGACCTGTTAGAACGGAGATTGCTCTGGCTTTCCATTGCTCTTTTTGCAATCGACTCTTAAATGTAGGGAGCCTTTCAATCGCTAACATGGCTACCAATTCCCGAACCTAATTCAAAGTTGAATAAGTGCCAGTTCTTTTGTTTGTTTAATGGCTATGTGCGGGTAGGTTAGGTCGGTTTTAAAACTTGGTATTGCACTCGATTTGAAAGTTAGGGCTTGACATAATAAGTAAGGAAACAATAACATTTTCCAAATCGTTCGAGTTTTTTTTTTTTTTTTTTTTTTTTTTTTAGAGAAAATTAGCTTGAAGATTAGGTTCACAATCGTCGCATTAGAATTTTATTCTGGTGATCAATGAAAGTTTTATAGAACATTATTAAAAAAAATTATAATTTACTGATTCATTACAAATTATATATGGACAAGATACATATATATCACTAGCACTTTCTAGTAAATCATTGTACTATCAAATAAAACCTTGATTTACTTCAATGATATATATATATATATCGAAAAATGTAATATATTAGAGAGTGCAGTAGTTTTGTTTCATTTTCGATAAACAATGTAAAGTTCATGGGTATGACGATAAACTGCATCTGGCAGCAAGGACTCTAATTGGGAGGTTGTGAGAAGCATGGAATCACCTCTTAATTGCTGTTGTTCTCAGGTCCACCCTGATCCGGAGTAGCAGCACCTGTTAAGGTCCCAGCTATAGGCAAATAGTTGACCTCCAAACTGGGGTCAAAATGCTATGAAAGTATAAAAATAGACTTTTACAGAAAGATATAAATCTTTGAAGGAAAAAATCATTACCAGGAATACATTTTTGAATACAAAACTAGAAGACATCTTCAGTTTTCTAAAATTAAAAAAAAGATCCATAAACCTTTTTCATCGAAATCTCACTCAAACCTTCTCACTAGAACTGAACATTAATAAAATACCTTAAAACTTCACGTTTTTGACATTAAATAACCCACAGAATTTGATATGCCATTAAACAAAATTCAAACCCAAAAACAATGTAAATTTAAAACATTTTGTTTTATAATTTGTACCCAGCAATATTATGATGTTATGTCCACCCTTCTATGTAGATTAATTATGATCTAACAAATTGTATTTATTGGGTAGCTGTTTTTCGATTCCGTTATACCCTTTATTAATTATCAAGTGCAATTAAAAAATGAATATTTTGTTTGTGGTGATTCATAATTAGACTTCTGTCTTGAATATATTTTCCATTTAATGTCAGTTAAGTGTCATACGTGATACACGCTTTGGGCGATCATGTCTCGAAAGAGACATGGCTGACTGGGCAGAAGATTATCCCGCAGTAGGTTGTCATTGCTTTCTGCGGTAGACTGGTTGCCGACCAAGGCTATAGAACCCAATCTGCCCTGCTATTTAACCCATAACAGGAAGGAATAGGTGGATTAATACCTTTCCCAAGGGTATTTGCGCGTAAGTGAATGCAAGGAATTCAACTGGAATTCGAACTCGGCTCTCCGATTTCTCGTTCCGAGTCGATATCCACTGCGCCACAACGCACATCCACAACGCCACAACGCATATCCCGCAGTAGGTTGCCATTTTTTCTGCGGTAGACTGGTTGCCAAGGCTATAGAACCCAATATGTCCTGTTATTTAACCAATGACTGAAGAGAATAGACGGATTAATACATTTTCCAAGAAGATTTGCGTGTAAGTGAATGCAATGAATTCTACTGAAATTCGAACTCGGCTCTCCGATGTCTCGTTCCAAACCGATATTAATAGAATAGTTCTTTTGTTAATACTGAACAATAACATGTGCATCAAGTGAACTGTTTGGTGTCCAGTTTTTGTGCTCTCTTCCCCATGCTAGTCTCTTCTTCTTATTGGCTGGCTGAAGCAAAAACTTCCTGGCTGCCTTGTAAAATTTTGCAAAGTAATAATAACAAAAGAACCATTCTATTTTTATTTAGAATTATCCACATTAAAAAAACTGGGGTGGCCTAATAATTTTGGCCGGTAGTGTATATATATATACCATCTGGTTAATATCTATTGCTCTCTCTATATAGATCGATTTCTTTAATATTTTATATTAAAGAGATATTTTTGGATTATCCTCTCTGTTTACGGATTTGACATCATTATATATATATATATATATATATATATATATGTTGTGTGTGTGTGTGTTTGGGCAGTAATCTTTCTTTTATGCAGGTTTCATTAAATAAATGACTGACAAGGTATTATGGCTAAGTTTATATGATTTTGCATGTGATCTTATGATTTTTTCTTTTCAGAAGAAAAATTATGTGAAAATTGCTCAAATATTTTGTTTTTCCGGATGCTTTCGGCTATACTTTTAGCCATTATCAAATATGAATTTTATTTTACGTGTAACTGAATATGCGTAGTATTTATATACAAGTACAGAGATTAGATAGATAGATAGATAGATAGATAGATAGATAGATAGATAGATAGATAGATAGATAGATAATTTGTATATAGAGTAGGCGTCAAGCTTATTATAATACATTTTCCAGAATGTTCACTGTGTGTGTGTGTGTGTGTGTGTGTGTGTGTGTGTAAATGCTCGCATGTATGGAGTTATCATTTCTGTTGATTTATGACGAGAAAACTGTTTCATTTTCGCAGCAAATATTTGTTTCTTCATTGTCAATGCACTTAACCTAACGCTTAGTACTAAATGCCCTGCACGTCAACCGTGATGCGACGCCTAGTAAGCTCGTCTCCCAAGTGAATTCGATTTTTATTAGTGTCGCCCTCCGTCCTGCTAAACTAAGCTAAAGAAATGGGTATTAATGCTAACAAAGAAAAAAAGAACAATGAAAAGAAAGAAAGAAAGAAAGAAAGAAAGAAAGAAAGAAAGAAAGAAAAAGAGCAATGAAAAAGAAAGAAAGAAAGAAAGCAGGGAAGCAAAGAAAAGAAAGTAAAAAGAAATTTAAGAAAGAAAGAAAACAAGGAAAAGAACACTGAAAAGAAAAAGAAACAAAGAAAGAAACAAAGAAAGGAAGGAAGGAAGAAAGAAAAGAAACAAAAAAGAACAATGAAAAGACAAAAAGAAAGAAAAGAAAAATATTGTAAGAAAGAAAAAATAAAAAAGAACACTGAAAATAAAAAAAGAAACAAGGAAGGAAGGAAGGAAGGAAGGAAGGAAGGAAGGAAACGAAAAAGAACAATGAAAAGAAAGAAAGAAAAAGAAAATATTGAAAGAAAGAAAGAAAGAAAAAAGTAAGGGAACAATGAAAATAAAAAATGAAAGAAAGAAAGAAGGTGAAAAGAAATTAACTCAGAAATAGAGAACAAAAGCTAATGCATGTGAAATTTTCAATTATGAAATTCATGTGCGTCAGCGTAAAAAGAAAGAGACGAAAGAAAGAAAGAAAGAAAGAAAGAAAGAAAGAAAGAAAGAAAAGGATAAATTAGTCGACCATTGAATCTAGGTTCCTTGAGAATAATGATATTGTGGAGAAACCGGAAAAGCAATTATTCGGTTGAAGGGCCTTCGAAAAACAGTTGGAAAAGAGAGGATCTAATCGAACGGTTGATGTATTGAAATTGACAAATACCGAGGAGACAGTAGGCCAGAATGTCTTTGCCCATTAACGGGACAGTTCGCATCGACTTTCGTCCCTTCTACAAAATATTCGAAAAGGAAACAACTAAGGCAATGGCGGACGTAGGACGAATCCTTTATCTGTTGTCTTTTCTTTTTGAATCGATCCAGTCATTGATTATAAAATATGGAAAGATAGCTGCAGTTAAGAATAAATCGACTGGTAATGTTTTTTTTTTTTTAATGAGTGTGTGTGTGTGTGTGTGTGTTATTTGATTGTCTTTTTTCTCATTCATTTATTTATTTTTTATTGTCAAATCATACATTACGTTGCTTGGAGTGAAACTTGGAATGGCCGAGTTCGAATTCCAGTTGAATTCATTGCATTCACTTACGCGCAAATATCCTTGGGAAAGGTATTAATCCGCATATTCCTTCCAGTTATGGGTTAAATAACAGGACAGATTGGGTTCTATAGCCTTGGTCGGCGACCAATCTACCGCAGAAAGCAATGACAACCTACTGCGGGATAATCTTCTGCCCAGTCAGTCATGTCTCTTTCGAGACATGATCGCCCAAGCGTGTATCACGTATGGCACTTAACTGACTGAATGTTTTTTAATGAGTGTGTGTGTGTGTGTGTGTGTGTGTGTGTGTGTGTTATTTGATTGTCTTTTTTCTCATTCATTTGTTTATTTTTTATTGCCAAATCATAGATTACGTCGCTTGGAATGGACACAAAAAATAATCCTTTGTCTTTATATCTACATCTGTGAATAATAAAGTGGCTGGCTGGCATAAGATCATGTGGCAGTTCTTCAATACGGTAGTGAATGCTGGACAATATCATCGAAAATGAGGTAAAAACTTGAAGCAACGGAAATGTGGTTCTACAGAAGGATGCTGCGAGCATCGGGGATCGAGCATTTGAGCAATGATGAGGTTTTGGAAAGAATGGCAACGAAAAGAAAATTAATAGTGAGCATCAGCAAGAAAAAAGAGACAGAGGAGGGCAGCGGATAACATATTTCAAGGGCCTGATCAGGTGGATGACGGAACGGGGGTTGCGAGGTGTAACAGGAGAAAACATACTAAGAGCCACCAGGGATAGGGAGACGTGGAGAACCATGATCGCCTACGTCATGAAAGGACAGGGCACATAGAAGAAAAAGAAGAAGAAGAGCGTTTACATCTGTTGTGCCTGACTTGAAAGCCTTTGCATAATAATAATAATAACTGCAGTACAATAAATTTAATTTGTTTAATCAGTTCACCCTAAGCAAGGAGATAACGCCACTAAGACGCAAAAGGCAAAGAAAGTGAAAGGGAAAGAAAAGACTTAAGAGGGAACCAGAAATCTAGTAACAATATAAATTTCAGCGTTTAGAATTATATAGTAGTAGTAAAATTTAGATAGAACCGAAAAACCCAGTCCTAAACAGGAAACCAGGTGTAAACCTCTACTGTTGTTTCAAAGACAGAGAAGAAATGTGTACCAAATGATATTTGAATTTATCTACTCTTATTAGGGAGAAATAAAATCAAACATTAAAAATAAATAAATCGTGAAAATTTAAGAGTTTTCGGAATGAAGTTTTAGAATTTAATAGAGGATAAACTGAATTTAAAATCTGTATCTAACGTGTTACACAATTCAAAATGCTCATTTTATTAGAATTGAAAATTTCAATTGTGACGTAGCTGGAACACGTGACATACGGTTCACAATATATAAAGGATTAATATCGAGTAACGAGTGCGGATGCGCGTTGTGGTACAGTGGATATCGGCTCGGAACGAGAAACCGGGGAGCCGAGTTCGAATTCCAGTTGAATCCATTGTATTCACTTACGCGCAAATACCCTTGGGAAAGGTATTAATCCATCTATTCCTTCCAGTTATGGGTTAAATAGCAGGACAGATTGGGTTCTATAGCCTTGGTCGGCAACCAGAAAGCAATGGCAGTAGCGGGATAATCTTCTGCCCCGTCCGTCATGTCTCTTTCGAGACATGATCGCCCAAGCGTGTATCACGTATGGCACTTAACTGACTGACTGAATATAATATTTGGAATAATGATTAAGGCTTATATTGTTCATAAAGTGGGGGATCAGTTTATTACTTCATAACAATAGGAAACGGATCCCCCACTAATTAATACATAATAATATAATAGATTTCTTTTCCCTTTACCTATGAGTCAAATGACAGGACAGATTGGGTTCTATCGCCTTAGTCGGCAACCAGTCTACCGCAGAAAGCAATGGCAACCTACTGCGGGATAATCTTCTGCCCAGTCAGTCATGTCTCTGTCGAGACATGATCGCCCAAGCGTGTATCACGTATGGCACTCAACTGACTGAACGAGTGTGTAGTCGCCAGCTGACGGCTAGCACGGTCGTTGTCTACTCAACTCAGTAGTTTATTTCCACCCTACACGGACGTGTACTACTCTATCTACCGTGAATAAACGTATTACTTATTTATATCTCTGTATTGTCCTTCTGCAACGATACAACATCTTATTTACAAGAAAATAAGCTGAGGTGAGTATTTAATAAAGATGGAAATTCGTATTTGCATTTTTTGGGGCGTTTGGTTTTGTTTTAACTTAATAAATGTGGTACAAGGATTACCAAGTATCTGCAAAATAAACTACGTGTCGTGATTGAGCACCTAATTAGATTGGTACTGTAGGCTTATATTCTCATTCCGTGTAAACCCCTCATGGCTGAGTTTTCAGATGGGCCCCATGCAAATCTTGCACAGCGAATCAATCCACCTTGTTAGCTTTTCTGTTGTTTTTTTAATGAACACGGACTTCCGTAAAAAATGGAAAGTATTGATTGCGAAAGCAAAAGCCATAAAAAAAAAACAAAAGAAAAAACGCAGAGAAAATCGAATGTTCAGATCGTTTGCTTGTCAATCGTGATCGAAGGGTGGCCAATAAAGAGGTCGCGAATAAGCAGGAAAAAAAACAGCAATGACAAAGAAAGCACAGAAAAGAAAATAGTTTCAGGACACGGACGATGAAGAAACAGGTTGTGAAAACAAAGCCCAACAAAACAAGATTACTTAATGACACACGTAGCTAAGTCTGGCCCAAGACTAAAAGCAAAAATCTTTGATCCCAGATTGTTCCTAATCATCCATATCTTATAGAAAATATCCTTATCCGTAAAAAATACAACATATCCGTAAAAAATATTCATATCCGTAAAAAATATCCATATCCGTGAAAAAATTCATTATATCCGTAAAAAATATCCATATCCGTAAAAAATATATCGTATCTGAAAAAAATATCAATATCCGTAAAAAAATATATCATATCCGTATGAAATATCCATATCCGTAAAAGATATATCGTATCCGAAAAAAATATGCATATCCATAAAAATATATCATATCCGTTAGAAATATCCATATCCGTAAAAATATATATCATATCCAAAAAATATCCATATCCGTAAAAAATACATCACATCCGTAAGAAATATCCATATCCGTAAAAAAAAATATATCATATCCGAAAAAATATCAATAACCGTAAAAAATATATCATAAGATATTTATAAAATTTTCTCAATATTATACATGAGATGATATGTCTTCGTGAAAACGCAGGCGATTATAGCTTTCCCCATTTTTCTGTCCTTTTAACTGGAAACAATGTCTCTGTACTATCCTATCCAAATCTCTGCGTACCTGTGGTGTAATGGTTCGCTAAAACCTATTACAACGGAGTAGTGAGTTCGATTCTCATTGGGTGACCCCATAAATTCGGTCTTTTGATACATGTAAGCTGCGCTTAGGAAATTAACATTCCAACTCTCATCCATTTACAGAAGCTTACAAGTCAACCATCCGTCCGTGCATGGAGTACTGCTGCCATTTATGGTCAGGTGCCCCTGCCGTTCTCCTCAGTGTTCTTGACAAGCTCCAAAGGAGAGTCTGTAATGTGATAGGTACTGATCTGGCAACTCGACTGCAGCCACTTCCCCATCGTCGAAATGTGGCCTCCCTTTGTCTGTTCTATAAATACTTTCATGGCTTCTGCTCGGACGAGCTTAAGTCACTGATGCCTCCTCAACAGGTGTTTACTCGTGCAACCAGACTGGCAACTGGGTCCCACCCATTCACAATCAGGTTAGCCAAATGCAGACGACAATTCTACTCCTGCAGCTTCCTCTCTCGCACTTCCCGCCTGTGGAACTCGCTCCCGTATTCTTGCTTTCCCGACGGCTACAACCTCCAGAAATTTAAATGCAAAGTCAATACTCATCTACTAACCATTGGACTCTAGCTCTCTCCCCACCCCCGTATAACCTTCCCTTTCTCTCCACCTATGTATCTGTCATCGCACCTGCTTTCTCAGCTTTCTATTGTTCCTTTCTAACTAGTTTGTACTCCTCACTCTTTTCTAATTAATCTTTTTACATTTATGTAACCCCCTGCACATCAGTGGCGTTTCCGCTTTGCTCGGAGTGAAATGATTAAAAAAAAAAATATATATATATAAATATTTTTTGAATTTCCATTTACTTCAAAACTTCTACGTTGATCACATTTTTTTAATCATTTCACCAGTACCGCTACTGATGCGCAGGGGTTAGATATGCGTAAAAGTTTAGTCAGGAGAAGAGTGAAGAGAAAGACGAACCAGTTACAGCGGGTGTCAGAGAAAGGGCAAGAGAAAGGGTGGGAACACAGGTGTGATTGCAATTGCGAAGGTAGAGAGAAAGGAAAAGAACAAGATACATGGAGTGATGTAGAAAGAACTGGAGTCAAATGAATAAGTGATGGGAACTGACATTGCATTTACATTCCTGGAGGTGGTATACGGAAGGGAGTCAGAGAAAGGGCAAGAGAAAGGGTAGGAACACAGGTGTGATTACAATTGCGAAGGTAGAGAGAAAGGAAAAGAACAAAATAACGGGCTGATGTAGAAAGAGCTGGAGTCAAATAGATAAGTGATGGGAATTGACATTGCATTTAAATTCCTGGAGGTTGTGGCCGACAGGAAAGCAATAATACGGAAGAGAGTTACAAAGGCGGGAAGTGCGAGAAAAGAAGCTACTGGAGTTGAATTCTCTGCTGCATTTGGTTGATCTAACTGTAAATGGATAGGACCTTGTTGTCAGTCTGGTCGCACCAGTAATTTCTTGTGGTGGGTGCACCAGTGACTTAAGATTGTCGGAGCAGAAGTCATGAAAATATTTGTAGAAGAGACAGAGGGAAGCCGGTGAGAAAGTGGCTGGAGTCGAGCTGCCAAGTCGGAACCTATCACATTACAGATTTTCTTTTGGAACCTGTCGGAAATACTGAGATGAGTAACAGGGGCGCCTAACCATATATGACGGCAATATTCTAAGCAGGAACGGATGGTCGATCGGCTTAGTATTCTCAGCATTCTTCTGTAGACCTCAAATGGAGTATTGTTGTCACATTAGGACAGGAGCACTCCAGTCCTCACTTTTCCATCTTGATAGAGTCCAAAAGCAGCTTCGAGCCCTTGTGGGTGATAACTTATTTTCCATCCTCGAACCTCTTCCCCACAGGCAGGATGTAGCAAGCCTTTCACTGTACTATCGCTACGTCTACAGAAAGTGCTCGGATGAGCTACGTTCCCTGGTTTCTCTAGTTATAACTTTCACAACCAGGACCCGCCATGCCACCCACATTCAATCCGCAGTCCATCAGCGAGACATAAGTACTAAACAGCTTCTTTCATGGTCACGACACTATTAACCTGTTTAAATCTCTTATAAACCGTTAACTTTTGTTTAAATTACAAAAGCCTAACAAAATTTATGTAACAATCTAATATATAACGAGTAAGTTTTATTAAATAAGTCTGGACTTTTCTTTCTTTTAATGATTACATATATAACGATTATGATTTATTAAACAAATACGTCAGAACTTTCATTCCCTCTAATGATTACATATATAAAGATTAGGATTTATTAAACAAATACGTCAAAACTTTCATTCCCTCTAATGATTACATAAATAACGATTAGGATTTATTAAACAAATACGTCAGAACTTTCATTCCCTCTAATGATTACATATATAAAGATTAGGATTTATTAAACAAATACGTCAGAACTTTCATTCCCTCTAATGATTACATATATAACGATTAGGATTTATTAAACAAATACGTCAGAACTTTCATTCCCTCTAATGATTACATATATAACGATTAGGATTTATTAAACAAATACGTCAGAACTTTCATTCCCTCTAATGATTACATATGTAATGATTAGGATTTATTAAACAAACACGTCAGAACTTTCATTCCCTCTAATGATTACATATATAAAGATTAGGATTTATTAAACAAACACGTCAGAACTTTCATTCCCTCTAATGATTACATATATAACGATTAGGATTTATTAAACAAATACGTCAGAACTTTCATTCCCTCTAATGATTACATATATAACGATTAGGATTTATTAAACAAATACGTCAGAACTTTCATTCCCTCTAATGATTACATATGTAATGATTAGGATTTATTAAACAAACACGTCAGAACTTTCATTCCCTCTAATGATTACATATATAAAGATTAGGATTTATTAAACAAATACGTCAGAACTTTCATTCCCTCTAATGATTACATATGTAACGATTAGGATTTATTAAACAAATACGTCAAAACTTTCATTCCCTCTAATAATTACATATATAAAGATTAGGATTTATTAAACAAATACGTCAAAACTTTCATTCCCTCTAATGATTACATATGTAACGATTAGGATTTATTAAACAAATACGTCAAAACTTTCATTCCCTCTAATAATTACATATATAAAGATTAGGATTTATTAAACAAATACGTCAGAACTTTCATTCCCTCTAATGATTACATATATAACGATTAGGATTTATTAAACAAATACGTCAAACTGTTCTATTTAAGGATTGCATATATAAGGAGAAAATTTTATGTAACAAATACTTTTAAATTTTCATTCTCTCTACTGATCACATTTATGATAATACAACTAATTTTCGAATGACTAATTAGATATATTATATAAACAACTAAGATTTTGTGTTTGTACGTGTGTAGCGAGACAATTAGTTTGGGCTTTTCTCCGAAACGCCAATACGTATGCCATCCACTAAAATCACGATAACAGAAAATAGGGTCGAGGTGTTGCGAGATTGGGAACTCGGGTAGCACAATTGACAGTCTGAGTTCAAATGGCGCCTATGGCTTACTTATTTTCACATCTTACTAAAACCTTTGAGGAAGGCATGACTCTACTCATCCTTAAAAACTTCTCTTAGTTATCTCACAAATGATCCATCACTTATAATTTACTTTTGAGAGAAGAATAATTGAGTATCTGCTCACCTTAATCGCCCCGAGACATGCATAAAGGCTGCTAACCCCTTATTCACTCTTGACAGAAGCTAACAAAATAACAAAACTCATAAGTTGTAATTGTATAAATATACAAGCCGAAAGATATTCTCCCGATTTAGTAAAATCATTTAGGAGTTGAAAACTAACTCAAAATACAGGATTAACTGGCAGAGCTGTGCTTCTTGATGGCGTATATGAAGCCGTGAGACAAAGAAAGGCCTTACACCTTTTTAAAAGATCAATAAATGCACAGCTCACCAACAGAAGAAAAACGGACTGCCGGTCTACTGTCACCAGAAGTGAGTTTCAACCTCGCCTGCTGCTAATAAGCCCATACGAAAGCAACAGGAAATATAATTTTATACCCACAAAACACACACGCCCTGTTTTCTGCCAATATTTAGAATAGTTAGATCCGAAATTTTTGGCCCTCATCCAGGAAAGGCGCTTTGGCGCCACCAATGTCCACGATCCTAGGGCGATCCATGCAGAGTTGCACTACGGCGAAAGAACGAAAGTATTTGGCCAGTGAAAATCATTGTCCGTAATTGAGGGCCTGAGAAAAAAGGACAGTTGTTCGCAGTTTTTGAAGTTATTCTTTCTTTCTTTTTATTTTACTTTTACGGGCGTCTTGTTGCTTCTTAATAAAGCAAGGGGTTGATTAGGATTTTGGCTTGCATCTGAGAGGTATATTTGAAAACGGCCCGCGGCGACTGGATTGTTCTTAAAGATATAACAAGGATAGCAACTATGATCCTTTCCAGCATACATGCACATCTTCAGGTGTAAATACTTGTGCACAATTACAGGTAGTCAATTCTGTTTCAATAAATATCTATGACCTATGAGAGAAGGTGTCGGCTCGTTGAGATGTATAGGCATTTCGAACAATATTTTGCGTCCAACTGAGATGGTGCATGTATGTGTCATTGTGTACAGAAATTCCTTCGATGGATGTTAAGGTTTACGATCTTTTGTTTTATCTGCTCGAAGAAACAAAACGAAAGGTTATAGGTGGAGAGCAGACATCAATATCAAGGGATACTTTCCTTTTAAACATGAATAAAACGTAGCTTACCAATGAAACCGATATTTGGCCAAACGCACAAACATTTAGTTGTTAAATGATACTAAAAAAACATCGTTTACACCGAGAAAAACACAGAAGCCATTAAATTAAGGAAGGTTACCCAGATTAAGAGTAGTAGATTTGGACAAATAAAGTACTCAATATTAAAAATAGAAGACTAATTACTTATTTTTTTTATCATTTCACCCCAAGCAAGCCAGGACCGTCACTAGTGTGCAAGGGGTTACAGTGAGAGAGAAAAACTGGGTCTAGGGGTTATTGAAGAAAGGATGAAAGATGAACGTGATTCAAGAAGATAGAATATAACAGTTGATGTTGAATTTAAAGTTTTGGAAATTGTAGCTATCACGGAAGTAAGTAAACGGAAGGGGTTTGAACTGATGATTTCGAGAAGGTGGTTGACAGTGGTGATTGTAGAATTTCGAAAGTGGTGGAGGCTCTTAGGGTCCAAGATTTTTCTGAAGAGGAGGGGGCAAACTCAAGCAGTATCTTTATTTTCATACTACATCACTATCGTATACACAACTTATGTGGTCCTGGGCATGACGGTAAACTGCATCCGGCAGCAAGGCATCTGATTGGAAGGTTGTGAGGAGCATGCAACCACCTATTAATTGCTGTTGTTCTCAGATCCACCCTGATCTGGAGTTGTAGCACCTTTTAAGGTCCCAGCTAAAGGGCAAATAGTTGACTCCAAAACTGGGGTCAAAACATTATGAAATTAGAAAAATAGACTTTTATAGAAAAATATACATTTTTGAAGGAAAAATTATTCTCAGCAAAACATTTTTTTAATACAAAACTGGATGACATTTTCAATTTTCTAAAATAAAAAAAAGAATAAAAACAAAGAATTTCTATTAAAATCTGACTAAATCAACCTTCTCATTATAACTGAACATTAAAAAATACGTTAAAAGCCCTTCTTTTTTTACATTAAATAACCCACAGAGGTGTTGATATGCTGTTAAACAAAACTCAGACTCAAACTACACAACTTAGGAATGAGATTGAGTACACTTGTGTTACTTCACTAAATTAAACGGAATAACTTTTATGCACACACACACACACACACACACACACACACACACACACACACACACACACACGGACACAAGATACCATAAATAAGTATATCCATATAAAATGATTACAAAAGTGAAAAAGAATAAAATAAAATAAATAATATAAATAAATAAAACAAAATAATTAAAATATATATACATATATATATATATAAAATAAAATAAAATACAAGACGTATACGCAAATATACACGCACACATGACACACTCACGGACACGCACACACGAGATAAAGCAGATAAATAAAACAACAGTCCTCTTCCACTTTGCCAAATGTCAAACTAATGGTCAGGTCAATACATACTTAGATAAACCAGATATTAAAGCAAACTGATATCATTAGACCATAAAAAGGTCCTAACTATCAATCATACATATATATATATATATATATATATATATATATATATATATATACCATAAGCACACACACACACACACATGCTCTAACACATACACACACACACACACACACACACACACACACAAGCACTCGCTACAATTAATGACTGCAACAGCGGCCAGCGAATGACCATTCGTTGAAAGGCATGAATTCACCCAGACGCAAGTTCTTCTGCTATTCTAAAGATGAGATTTTGATTTCGAAATATTAATGTATAATAAATAGGTAATACCCAACAACTTCTTTACCTTCCTTTATTTTACTAAACGCATTGTGACAACGTTCAAGACCTAACCATATACGGAATAACTTTTCATTTATAATTGTGGAGTTCTAATCTAGTCTTGCTCACTTTTCCACTCTCAAGATTGTTGGAACACAAGAAAGGTTGATTTCAAAACAAAATCAAATGTTTGTTTCTGTCTGAGACTGAGATAGATAGATAGATAGATAGATAGATAGATAGATAGATAGATAGATAGATAGATAGATGTGAGTTTGTGCCCCTGGGTTTCACGCTCTTTCGATCGTCAGACAAACTGATAGATACACACTGGTGCACCCATTGGTGGGTGTACAAGTGTGTATCTATGTCTGCATTTGTCACGACGACAAATTTTTCTCATAATTTTCCTCCCACTTCCACAAAAATACACCAAAATACGCAGCCCTACATATAACTAATTTTTTTTAAATTAATCAGTTTGTCTGACGATCGCAAGAGCGTGAAACCCAGGGTCACAAACCCACACCTATCTATAGGAATGTCAGCTCTATCACTGATATTAAGCGCTTTTAAATAAGTACCGCGCATATATGATATATAAATAATATAATATATATAACAAATTGCATATATATATATTGAAAAGGAAGACTCAATGCATATTTAGACTGTTATAAATCGAGATTTATTTCGGCAGTGCAAGTTTATTTGCATTGTCTTGTCCAAACTATTGAAAAGAAAAACGGTCTTTCACTTTTTATTCTCTCTCTCTCTCTCTCTCTCTCTCTCTCTCTCTCTCTCTCTCTCAAAACTATGTTCTGATATACACTTACATACACTCACTAGGAAGGTTACAGTGTTTTTCTATGTCCCTTTTGCTTTCAATATATTTTATGAGTGTCATATTTTCCAATCCCTCTTTCCTCATGATGTGCCTTAGAAATTTTAAAGCATAAGTTTTTCTTTCGATTTTATTAATACATATCTTACCCATAATATCTTGACAGTCATTTTTAATGAAACCTGCATAAAAGAGAGATTGGTGCCCAAAGGGCCTTCCGTCTGATGAAGTCGGTGATTGTTGGCAACAACAATTATTGACTGAAATAAATTTATTACGGAAATATGACCGGTGTTTAAAGTTTTTCTTAAAAGAAAACAGAGAATATATATATATATATATATATATATATATATATATATATATTTTAATAAAGTAGGAAGGTAAATCCCAATAACCTGATCCTAATTAATATTAAAAAGTTTTTAATATTCAAAAATGATACAGGAGGAGAGCTCAATGTAATTAAAATTACAGAGCTTTTTACAGAGGACCGTTGCTGAGGAGATGTAAAATCTCTCTTAGGGATTTTATGTCGAAATGTTCATTCAACATTTTTGAATATTAAAAATTTATTTTATTTTATATCTATCGATATATATATATATATATATATATATATATATATATATATATATATATATAATTTTACATTGTCTCTTTCAGACCGTTGACAGATAAATTAAAAAAAATAATCTTTTTTACGGTATGAAAGAGAGCAAAAATTTAAATTTACTAAAAGCTACAAGGTACAGGACATGGTGGAGAGTCATGATTGCCAACGTCCTGAAGGAGAAGGAATATGAAAGTCGAAGATTTATACGAGAGTATTATCCGGGGGAAGTGTTAATTAATGTCAAGGTGCGTGATTTATATTCCGATGGAGGTGAATACAAATAAACTTGAGAATTCGAATAAAAGTTACGAAAATGCTTGCGCCATGAACTTCATGAGTCTTCGAGAAATTAACCTCAAAGCGAAGAAATCCCTTTTTTTTTTCTTTTTGTCGGGTATATGAAGTGATATGAAGTGGAAATCTGATGGATGTACGCCCACTATTAGGACGAAGCAAAAATAAAAGAATAAAATGAAAAAATGGGAAGATAACCCGCGGGTCGACGTGGATTTGGCCCGAAAAGATGGTATCGAAAAATGATGCAAATAATTACTACCATGTTGAAAAAATAGCACCACCATAGCTGATTCGTCTCTTTATCCTCATCCCTATCCCGGAAGACGCACACACATTTATATATATATATATATATATATATATATATATATATATATATATATATACAGTACTGTGCAAAAGTATTAAGACAAGAACTATTTTATCTTTTCTGAGGCATATTGACAGAAAATAAACAATTTAATTAAAGTAATTTTATTTGATTTACTCAACAAATGCTTAAACAAGAAAAATTACAATGCTTTGTAATAATAAATTAATTGCGACAATTTACAAATCGCACCTTATATATATATATATATATATATATATATACATACAAATGCTTTAACAAGAAAAAATACTTGTTAGAAAATAAATTTAATATTTAGTATAATACCCCTTTGCTTTGAAATAATAAAATAATTGCGACAATTTACAAATCGCACCTAGTATATATATATATATATATATATATATATATATATATATATATATATATATATACAGTACTGTGCAAAAGTATTAAAACAAGAACTATTTTATCTTTTCTGAGGCATATTGACAGAAAATAAACAATTTAATTAAAGTAATTTTATTTGATTGACTCAACAAATGCTTTAACAAGAAAAAAATACTTGTTACAAAATAAATTTAATATAATAGCCTTTTGCTTTGAAATAATAAAATAATTGTGATTTACCAATCGTACCTAATATATATATATATATATATATATATATATATATATATATACAGTACTGTGCAAAAGTATTAGAACGAGAACTATTTTATCTTTTATGAGGCGTATTGACAAAAAATAAACAATTTAATTAAAGTAATTTTTTTTATTTACTCAACAAATGCTTTAAAAAGATAAAATACTTGTTACAAAATAAATTTAATATTTAGTATAATAGCCTTTTGCTTTGATCACTGCCTTCATTCTGTCAGGCATTGACATCACAAGCTTCTTCAATGTATCTAATGGTATCTCCTGCCAAGCAGCTTGTATTTGTTCCCAAAGTGTGTCTTGCGAAGTAACATTAGATTTATCAATTCGAGAGGAGGTAATAAGAAAAAAGTCACTCATATTCAAGGATAATAGAATAATGAGTAGTTTCAAAATAACTTGTTTAATAGAAAATAGGAAAAATTAAATATAACTTCTTTTTAATACATTTCTTTTACACTTAGTTTTAAATAATCAATATTTATTAGCAATTTACTTGGCTTTTTAAAATGTATTTAAATTTCTGTGAGGTTTTTGTTTTGGAAAATCACCCCTGTCCTAATACTTTTACACACTACCGGTAGTGTGCAAAAGTGTTAGGACAGGGGTGATTGTAAACTTTATTTTGATGCCTCATAAAAGATAAAATTGTTCTTGTCCTAATACTTTTGCACAGTACTGTATACGCACAGACAAATACACAGAGACATAGACACACAAATATACACACACAAATACGTATACACGCATATACCCAGATACACATGCAAATATGCACATACATCTACAGATGGGCACGCAGAATAGACTACTACTGTTTCTAGAGAACTGAGCAATTTAGGAAGAAAAAGATGATAAAGAAGAAAAAAGAGGAAGAAGAAAGAAAGAAAGAAGGAGAAAAAATTGAAGAAGAATAAAATTAAATAGTAAGAAAGAAAATGAATGAAGAAGATAAACAGGAAAACAGAAGAAGAAAAAGAAATTGAAAGAAGAAGACAAAAGAGGGTGGGGTAGAAATGGTGAAAATGACGATTGGCAAAACGAGACGAAGAATAAGAAGAAAAATGTGAAAAAGAAAGAAGAAAAGAAAAAGAAGAAGAACAAATGGAAGAAGTAGAAAGGGAGAAAGAAGTGTAAAAAAAGAAAATAAGCAGAGAAGCAAAAAGAAGGAGTAAAAAGAAAAGTGAAAAAGAAGAGAAAAGTAAAAGAAAAATGGAAAGCAAAATGAAGAAAAAGAAAGAGAGAAGAGGAAATGAAAAAAGAAAGAGAAAAGAAGAAAAAAAGAAAAAAGAAAAGAAAGTAAAAACAAAAAAAAAGAGTAGCAAGAGAAATGGAGAAGAAAAAAGAGAAAAATTGTAATAAAGAAGAAAAGGAAAAAGAAGAAAAGAAGAAAGGAAAAAAGGAAAAAAAAGAAAGTGAAAAAGAAAGAAAAAAGGAGAAATTGAAGAAGGAAAAAATAAAATGTGAAAAAGAAAGAAAAAAGGAGAAAATAGGGAAACTCATTATCAGTTTTCTTTGAAGCTATAACTTCTTCCTTAATCTAAGAAAAGACAACACTAGCAATAGCAAGTCAGCCAAAACAAGTCTGAAAGAGAGAGGGAGGCGCGAATTTTGTTTTCTGTGAACTGACATAACGTCTCCGAGCCTGGGGAACCTAATCAGCAGATTCGACTGCGTATTGCAATGACCGAGGACTCATTCCAAGTAGTGGATTAAGAAACAGGAAGATGTTATTGGAAACAAAGAAAATAAAACTCTACTGTCATTTGATATATGTCCTCCTTTGTGTCAGTGAAACTCCTCAAGGTTGAATGACAGACTCGAACAGAAATGTGGTTCTACAGAAGGATACTGAGGATACCATGGACCGAATTTGTGTGCAAGGACAAGGTTTTGGAGAGGATTCAAACGAAAAGCAAACTTAAATTTAGCATCAGGAAGTGACAGCTAAGGATTCTGGGACACGTAACGGAAGGAAGGTCGGGAGAATCTAAGACTCTCAGGACGTATCCGGGTTTCTTTAATATATCCAGGTTATACTGATTATACTTACCTGGCACATTTTTGTGTCGGTTAGGGATCCTAATCATCTCTCAGTTGCGTCTCTGTCCTCGACGACAGGGTGCGGCTCAGTTGTGGCTCCATCCGCGAGGGCAGAGTCGCAATTGAGAAAAATTACCCTGAATAGATGACCGGTCTCGGGGAACAGTGACCCGCTGCCGCGCCACCCCATTGCGCCAGATGGGTGGACCAGGTGCTCGTCACCAGGTCCAGTTCAACCAGCGGTTAAGAAGACTGGGGGATTTTTGTCCTTGTGCCCGTCCGTACGCGGTCGGGTCCTCACCTTAAAAAAAGACCTTGTGTTACATCTCGCTCCAGTGGGGGAGTAGGGTAAATCTCTATACATATTATCCTCTGTTTTACCCACAAGAGTTTCATGCATTTTAGCAATTTTAAGCAACCGACGATTGCTGAAATATAAAAAAATGTTCATGCATGTCACAATAACTGATAATAAAAAGCATACCCCAACTGAAAACGATTTTCCAAAATGAACTTATCTGGCAAAACAGTGATAAAATATTTGTTACCTCCATAGTAAACCAAGATAGGGTTCAGCCTATCAATCTGTTGATGTAAAATAATTGCCTAAATATAAACTTTGCAAAGGCTTCTTTTTGCAGTGAAATTTACGAACGCAATTTAAAAATTCTAAATTTGTCTGACATCGATCCTAAAGTCTCAGAAACAAACATCCACCTGGAGTCACCAACAATCCACCCTGAAAAAACTAGCTACACACCCGAATATACACATCTTGACATTTACATAGTGCACTTGTGTTTTGTATACAAATAATAAAAAATAAAAATTGACTAGCGGCAATTTAGATCGCGCGAGAATTTGTATAAAAATCTGCTCAAAATTGCTGAACGTATTTGGAACTTATGTAAATAAACAATCTCCAAGGGGAGAGTAAAAAAAAACATTTGGTGGGTTTTTGACAAGATTTCCGAAAAGGAAAAAAGGCCTTTAAATAATGCAAAAAATAGCTTCTAATTTTTAGATTTAAAAATAACAGAGGAGAATTCGGAGAAATATGCAAAAACGAAAATTAAACTGACAGCTGAGACATCAAAGAATACATTTAAACGAATCAATTAAAGCAGGAATGCGTTTTATATATATATATATATATATATATATATATATATATATATATATATATATATATATATATATATATATATTAACAAGTGAATATATGTGCATGTTGTTAAAGATGTATATATATATATATATAGACCACGTTGAATACACCGGTTCTCGCTCGATCACCGAAGTTAAGATATGTTGAGCCTGGTCAGTACTTAGATGGGTGACCGCTTTGGGAATACCAGGTGCTGTAAGCGTTATTGACGGATGTGCGTTGTGGTGCAGTGGATGTCGGCTCGAAAGGGGGAATCGGTGAGCCGAGTTCCAATTCCAGTCGAACACTTTGCATTCACTTACGCACTGGTAACCTTGTAAAAGGTATTAATCCGTCCCTTCCCTCCAGGTAAGGGTGAAATAACTGAGGTCTGTTGTTCATGCGATCTGTGGCAGACGTCTTCACCGATTGCTTGTTATCAGAAGTTCCAAAAAAGTGTGGATTGTGCTACACAAGACTTCACCACTTTAAACAGTTCTTTGTGTGGTAGTCTAACTAAAGTTAGACGCTCATACGTCGAAATCGATGGGATGAGAGTCCATATATATATATATATCTTTCATATTTTTTTATATTTGATATTCACATATATATATATATATATATATATATATATATATATATATATATATATATATTTCTGTTAAATAATAATTCTATTGAACATGCACGAACAGACGCACGCACATGCACAAACACAAACACTCACCTATATATATATATGTGTGTGTGTGTGTGTTGTGTGTGTGTTTCTGACTTAATTCTTTCGTATTTCTGCCCTGTATGTATTTGTAATGACCATTAGTTTAAACCATTAGTCTAGACGAGGTTTTATATAGGCTTGATTAAAACCTCATTTAGACTAATGGTCATTCGTGGTCGAGAGGTCTAAGACGTACCTAATCACGTGGTAGCTTCGCGTATGTGGATAGGGGTCGCAGGTTCGAATCCTGCCGAATGACACACATTTTCGTATTAAAAATTTATCGTAAATAATCAGGCCACTAGATATAAATATATAATACTGTTTAATTAAAAACAGAATATCTACTTAAATATGAGTATCGATAAAAAATAATGTTTAAACAAATCATTTAATATGTATATATGTGTGTGTGTGTGTATCTGACGAGCCACGATAATAACATCAGGACGCGGTGAAATATGTATTACCCATTGTAATAATCGAAAATCTTTTATTATATATATATATATAAGTTTAAAACAATTGGCCTCATAGTCTATAATAACCCAACAAGCACTAAACTAAATTCTTTAGAAAAAAACAATGTAGTGTACCAATTTACATGCCCATTCAGAGATTGCATCTCTGATACTAATCAAAAATCTAGTACATATATTGGTTTTACTACAACCACGCTCTTCCGTAGACTTACATGTCATCTTTCTGATCAGAGTACTACTAAACAACATTTCTCTGAAAAACATAAACATGTAGGTAATATCAGACAGATTTTGGTCAACAATACGGTGATCCTTACTCATACACACAGTAAGAGGAACCTGCAGATATTGGAGGCCATGTACATCAAATCAAAACAACCAACACTCAATAAAATCAACTTTAAAACAGGAAATAACATATTACATTGCATTTGACTAGATGGTTTTGTTGTCATTTCGCGCTATCCCGCGGTGTGACGTCATAAAACCGCATCGCAAACTTAAGAACTGCGTTTATTATTTTTGGTAACTATTGCCGTTGCCAAGCGGAGTTTTATGTCAACACAAAATAAAATCGTCGGTGATGGTGGATTTTATAATATTTCAGTTTAAAGTACCTCTCTGAAGATGGCTCATGTGAGCCGAAAGCTTAGAAGAAAACCAATAAATAATTATCCAAATGTTGGAGAATTTTTGTCTTTATTTTCAACTGAAATTAAAGCCAAAATACGATGTTTAGAACGGCTCATGATTAAACATAATAGACATTCATTGTCTCTTATATTTAATAGCATATGTTTAGAATATATATATATATATATATATATATGAACAAGTTCTTAGTTGTACAAAACTTAATAATAGTTAGGAATAAGCGTAGTTTAAATGACATTTTTACTAAAATTTCCCTCGGGTTTATCAAGTTTCTTTCTTAGAATAGGAGGCATGTACGATACAAGATGATAAGGAATAAAAATGAACTGCAAGGAAAACTAGAGTCCAGTTGAAGTTATTATTTCTCACATCATTAAACTCTGCCCATTCGTCCCTTAAGTTTACTGTAGATAAGAAGCCTAACTGTTGACTCCCTTTTTTTTTATATTCTTGTCCATAGGAATGGTGATGAGTTTTTTAACTTCTGTATTTAGAAAGGCTACTTTTACGAGGGATGTGCGTTGTTGTACAGTGGATATCGGCTCGGAACGAGAAACCGGGGAGCCGAATTCGAATTCCATTTGAATCCATTGTATTCACTTACGCGCAAATACCCTTGGGAAAGGTATTAATCCGTCTCTTCCTTCCAGTTATGGGTTAAATAGCAGGACAGATTGGGTTCTATAGCCTTGGTCTACTGCAGAAAACTATGGCAACCTACTGCGGGATAATCTTCTGCCCAGTCAGTCATGTCTCTTTCAGTCATATCACGTATGGCACTTAACTGACTGACTGAATATAAGAGTTGGAAACATAATTAAGCCTTCTGCTGGGCATGAAGTGGGGGATCAGTTTTATATTTTTATGAAGTAATAAACTGATCCCCCACTTAAAATATAATCCATCTCTTCTCTCCCTAGCTCTGAGTCAAATAACAGGACAGATTGGGTTCTATAGCCTTGGCTGGCAACTAGTCTACCGCAGAAAACAATGGCAACCTACTGCGGGATAATCTTCTGCCAAGTCAGTCATATCACTTTCGAGATATGATTGCCCAAGCGTTTATCACGTATGGCACTTCACTGACTGACTTTTACGACACTATATACACGTTGGGACTCTTTTTCTCCCTGGCAACGTAAAATTAACTTAATTAAGAGCTTGCCTGACAGAGGTTGTAAGCTTTTTTCCGTTTCCTTCCTCTGTGGTGAAATAATTTCAAATTGACATTTACATTCATAACCACACATACACAAGCATAACATCAATAAAAGAAGATAAAGATAAATATATATCTATCAGTTTGGTATGGGTTAGAGTTAAAATTCTGCCAGAGATTTTGGTAGAAAAAAAAAAAATTTAATATATATATATATATCACTTTGAATGCACAGTCGGTAGATGTAATTTACATTGCTTAAGAACACTGCGTCTATTCAAATACGATTATCCTATTATAATGTAGTGTTTATATATATATATATATATATATATATATATATATATATGTGTGTGTGTGTGTGTGTGTGTGTGTGTGTGTGTGTGTGTGTGTGTGTGTGTGTATGTAATGTTCAGTTGAGATAATGCCTAATGTCAAAATACCAGTTTTTTATGGCTCACTGATAAAAACTTTTTTTGGCAAACAGGTTTTTGTCGTAAGTTTGCTCGTTATCAAGATGATGATAAAGCGTTTAGAGTTAACTCTGTTCAGTTGGCAAACTTCGCCACATTGATCCTAAATATGTATATACATCTGTGTGTGTGTGTGTGTGTGTGTGTTTGTGTGTGTGTGTGTGTGTGTGTGTGAAAATAAAACATTTCACGCTGAGTGTTGATGTTGATAAATTGGTACTTGGTGCATAGTAACGGAGCCGTAATTAATATTATTATTAAATATATACCTTTCTCCTCACATGTGTCAAAATACTGATTTTCATGCACAACACAATTGTCAGGTGCTGACTTAAAACTAATCTTTTCATATTTATATATATATATATATATATATATATATATATATACGTTCATGAATACTTATAGTTATAAACAAAAATTAATAGATATGCCCTACCGGCCATATTTATTAGGCCACCCCAGTTTTTTAAAAGAAATGATGTATTTTATGCTATTTTTAAGTGGATAATTCCAAATGAAAATAGAATGGTTCTTTTTTTATTATTACTTTGAAACATTTTACAAGGCATAGAAGCAAAGTAACCTCGTCCAAATAACCCTTAATTTTCTTCATTCTTTCATTGATCAAACTGCAATATAGGTAATTATTAAATATTTATAAATTCATTTGATGCACATGTTTTGTTGCAGTATTAACAATAGAACCATTCTATTTTCATTTACAATTATTCACTTGGCAATATATACAAAAAAATAGTATATAAATAAATATTTATATATCGGTGTGTAACTGCGTGTATATACACACGTATAATTATTTACATATATATATATATATATATATATATATATATATATACAAGTATAGTGTAGGTATAGATGGAATAATATTCCGTATTCAAAAAAACACTATTCTTAAAAAAGTGCTTAATAAAAGTTATCGGGGTTTTGACAATTGCATAAGTTTTCTTATTTTTACAAAAGTAAGAATAACTATCAATTTTATTTAATTTTACAAAGTAACAATAATTCTCAAAAAAAAAAAATAAAGAGAAAAACACCAACTTATTCAATTATCGAAATCCCAATAATTGCCCACTACAAAATAGGTGTAAAATAAATTCAATTGTCTATCAATGTAATATAACATCAATTGAAAACCCTACTGTTAATAAAGTCTACATCGGATCTACAAAGAATACTTTTAAGCAACGGTGATATATGCACTTACCTTCCTTAAAAACAACATATTTCGAAACCAAACATCCCTTTCTGCGTGTTTTTGGAAATTAAAGGACACAAATAAGACACCCAAAGTAAAATTGAAAATCCTGGAAAAAACTAGAATCTGTAACTCATTTAAACATCTACCCTTTGTGCGTAAGTGAAAAGCTGCACATTCTAAGGTTCCCTAACAATGGTGAACTATTGAACCGTAGGGATGAATTAAGAGTTTTATGTAAACATCGAAAATATTTTTCGTTAAAATTTAATTAATCAAAAGGTGTCAGTAAAAACTTGTGCCCGAATATTAAAAAAAAATCAACTTATGGTTAAAAATTATTTACCTATTTTAAATATTATGTAGTCCCACTAGATACCTTACTCAGAAAAAATAATCTTCTTCAAAATTTAATTAATAACTATGTTTCATCCACAAAATAAAAAAATGAATATTATATTAATAGAATAAATAAAACATAGATAGTAGTCAAATAAATATTGTATGCCCTTCTAAAAAAAATGTAAGGCCCACTATGTAATTTACCCAAAGTTAAAAAGGGATCACTCCAGATCTAAGCCATCTCACCCCCTCTCCTAACCCAAATGTGTATCTCTATGGCTACAAACTGGACTAGTTTAGACAAATCAAATTCCAATTACCTACAACGACCACTTACACCTCATATTCCCAAAAATAAATCGTTTCCGCCATTTATTTTCAGTTCCACATATCACCAGAAGAAGAGCAGTTCAGCTCCGAAACATGAACATTTTTGTGTAGTGATACTTTTATAAACGATTGTAACAACTATTACAATATAAAGCTCTACTCTGTATTGAGCACTCTTTACAAACGTAAATGCTTGAACAATTGGTTTAAATCTACGTGTTCTGTCACTTTCTTGCAACTATATATATATATATATATATATATATATACTTTTTAGTAGTTTTTCCTATACATGTTAAGACATGGGTCATCATTATGTTATATATATATATACTTTTTAGTAGTTTTTCCTATACATGTTAAGACATGGATCATCATTATGTGATATATATATATATATATATATATATATATATATATATATATATATATATATAGCATAATGATGATCCACGTGTACTGTCTTAATATGTATAGG
>JBBBDQ010001027.1:3042500-3080000 GCA_037127315.1 Ascarosepion bandense
CTCCTTAATTATGTTTTCTTCTTCTCGTATTATTATAAGTCCTATGCTAACAGTTTCTTCTCTCGCTTGTGGAACTCTCTTCCGGCTTCTTGCTTTCCACTCAACTTTGATCTTCAAAAATTTAAATGCAATGTCAATCATTATCCTCTGACTTCTTAATTCCTGTTCTTTTATTGTTCTCTCTCCTTAATTATGTTTTCTTCTTCTCATATTATTATAAGTCCTATGCTAACAGTTTCTTCTCTCGCTTGTGGAACTCTCTTCTGGCTTCTTGCTTTCCACTCAACTTTGATCTTCAAAAATTTAAATCTTCCTGATTACTCTTTTATTGTTTTACCGCCTGAATAATGTTTCTGAATTCGTATGATTTACACTCAATAACTCTTTTTGTCTTAGTGGTTTTACTGACTTGTATTGGATTAATTTATCTTTAAAAAAATGGCTTAGATATGAATGATTACAACCAAGAGGTTCGATAGCCTAATTTGTCAGGCAGCTGTCATTTTAAGTTGCACATTTCGACTGTAATCTTGTGTCATCAATAATGGAATATGGATTAATTTAGCAAAAAGCCGATTTGACAAGTCTTAGAAGATTGTGACGTGTCGGCTAAGTTTTCGTTTAATTTCCCACAAACATATGCCGAATTTTTGAGAGAGAAAATTAAAGAAATTTTTGTACATTTATTTCAGACGCGAATTTGTTAAATTGGCAATTTTATTAAAGAATAAATAACTAAATACATTTTAAGTCAGTGCTTTGATTGATGTATTCTATGACTTTGTGATGGCAACGACTGCACAAAGAGATCACTCATTCTGTGACACAGTACTTGAGATTGCACAATAATGTTGCGTCAGGGAGTTTAGTTGCGTAAACGTTGTCTGTTTTTCATGCAGTCGCATAAAAACCACTACCGACCCTAAGCCTATTAATCCGTTATACGTGGAAATTTCAGGTCATTCTACGAGTTCTCCTGGTACTAAATGTATGATATAATCCATGTGTGTATCTTCTTCTAGTTGCCCTGTCCCTTCAGGACGTAGGCGCTCATGGTTCTCCACGTCTCCCTATCCCTGGTGGCTCTTTGTAGGTTTGCTCCTGTTACTCCTGGCAACCCCCGTTCCGTCATCCACCTGATCAGACCCTGCAAATATGTTATCCGCTGCCTTCCTCTGTCTCTATTTCCTTCTATCTGGCCAGTCAGTATCAGGTTCTCCAGGCTCTCCTTCCTCATTGCATGTCCCAGGAACTTCAGTTGTCTCTTCCTGATGCTCCGTATTCATTTCCTTTTTGTTGCCATTCTTTCCAACACCTCATCGTTGCGTGTATGTTCAGTCCACGATATCCACAACATCCTTCTGTAGAACCACATTTCCGCTGCTTCCAGTTTTGTCCTCATTTTCGATGATTTTGTCCAGTATTCACTGCCGTATTGAAGAACTGACATCACATAGCAATCCAGCACTCTTTTCTTTGTTTCTAGTGAAATTTTCCTGTGTGTTAGTACTTTACTCAGCTTCTGAACGCGTCCTTTACCATGCCAATTCGCCTTCGGTTCTCTGTTATGTATCTTAATTCTACACACACACAAAACTAGAATTATAAATTATACACCGAACGCCGTTTGGCAAAACACATATAAGCGACGTCTGCTTAATGAACAAAAAACCAACAACAATAAAAATAAAAATACCAAAGATATCTTTTTCTTCTCCATACTTCATTCTCTGATGAAGCTTTAATAAAAGCGAAACATGTTAAACTTATTAAAGGTTGCCTGTTTGTTTCTGATAATATAATGTATGGTCGCCCGTACTTACAAAGTTTGGCACGTTTATGCACATACAAAAAAATCCTAAATTATTTTTTTAAATATTGGTTGTTTGATGATTTCTATTAAGCTTTTCCATTTATGATTATAAAGTATAGTTTTAACTTAATAATATAATCTAAAAGGCTAAATACAGAATTTTAAAACATTTAAACTTAATAATTTGTTTAATTAAATATTTTAACAATTGATGCAGTTCTTGTAAACATTCATTATTCATTGAAAATCTTTTTTTCTTAAGACAGTCAGTCAGTTAAAGTGCCATACGTGATACACGCTAAATCGATCATTTCTCGAAAGAGACATGACTGACTGGGCAGGAGATTACCCCGCAGTAGGTTGCCATTGCTTTCTGCGGTAGACTGGTTGCCGACCAAGGCTATAGAACCCAATCTGTCCTGCTATTTAACCCATAACTGGAAGGAAGAGACGGATTAATACCTTTCCCAAGGGTATTTGCGCGTAAGTGATTACAATGGATTCAACTGGAATTCGAACTCGGCTCCCCGGTTTCTCGTTCCGAGCCGATATCCACTGTACCACAACGCACATCCTCTTCAAATAGTTTCTTTAATACATGTTATTTATAAAATCAATTAAAATCTTTTCAAATTAAATAATTTCATCGTTTTATAGCATATTTGTTATTTTACAATCCAGAGTAGATTTTCGGCAAATTATGTTACTGTTTGAGAAAAAGAAATTGATGATTTAAATTCTCCAAGGACTACTGCTTTTAACTAATATAAATACGAAGATCCTGAAATTTTAATTTCTTAAAATTAAGTAAGTGGTAGTAAAAGACGTAAAAATAGAATTTCCTAATAAAGAAAAAATTCAAAAATAATTTTATTCAGTCAGAAAAATTTCATAAAAATCCTACAATTATTTGACTTTTGCAAGAAGTTCTAAATGAGTTTTTCATACAAAAAATTCACCCGCTGACACAAGAAAAACAAGATTATTAAAAAAAATGTCGGACGAGATAAGCAGGATTAAAGAAAAATAATAAAATTATAAAAATATTTAATAACATGAAAATTTTGTCGATAAAGCTTTATTATCAAATTCGGGACATTTTTAAACACGGTACGGTAGAAAAGTTTTAGAGGTACCTGTATTAATTTCTTGTACAGCGAAATAGATTTATCTGTATCTGGTCGTATAGGGAAATGCCATGTCATTCTTTCTGTTCTACTTGGTCCAGGGGTACCAAAAATAATCTGTGTACGCGTATCAATAATTCTGCAACACACACACATACACACACACACACACACATACACACACGCACACATACACATACATAGAAACGAATTTACCTTGTAATCTCTCATCAGCAAACTAGAATTATGATACACAAACGCACGTGAATTATACACACAAACGCTGCTTGACAAGGCAAGTATACGTGAAGTCTGCTTGACCGATGAAAAACAAAATGAAAAATATCGAAAATGTATTTTTCCTCCATATTTCCTTCTCTGATGAAGTTTTAATAAAAGCGAAACGTTTTAGAAATATAAACGTTGGCTAATTTAAGTGAAAAATTTTCTATTTCTATTACTCTAATAGATAGATAGATAGATAGATAGATAGATAGATAGATAGATAGATAGATAGATATGAACAGACTGAGATAGATAGATAGATAGATAGATAGATAGATAGATAGATAGATAGATAGATAGAAAGTCAATGAAGTGAGCTAGATAGATAGATAGATAGATAGATAGATAGATAGATTACAAGTGAGATAGATAGATAGATAGATAGATAGATAGATAGAAAGTCAATGAAGTGAGATAGATAGATAGATAGATAGATAGATAGATAGATAGATAGATAGATAGATAGATAGATAGATTAAAAGTCAATGAAGTGAGATAGATAGATAGATAGATAGATAGATAGATAGATAGATAGATAGATAGATAGATAGATTATCGCCTATGCGTTTGTCACGTATGACACTTAACTGAGTGAAGAAATTTTATGAAAATTTTGCATTTGTTTCGGAGAATTCAGTTTTGCCATGGGATTTTGCAATGAGATGAATAACTATCAACAGCAAAAGATTCACATAAACGCTTACTTACCTTGTCATTTCAAAGAGGGCGTGCGAATAAATATTTTTTCTGAGATTCTTTGATTCGGTTCAACGGAATTTACGCCTGATCTTTAAAGTCATTTAAAGTCTTTTTCTGTGTTATGAAATTTCTTTCAATCTCCCTTAGAATTTTCAAAATTGAACGCGACGCATATTTTCGTTCCACGAGGTAAATGTGTCTTTTTTTTTCATGATTAAGCTTCTTTTTTTTTTTCTTTTTTAAAACCGAATTCTTGGAAACATATTTTTAAGTACAGCAGAATCTGAAATTCGCTCTCTCGAAACGGAAATTATTTCGAAAAATGTTCGTTATTTTCTTTGCAAACACATAAACAAACAAAATCAAAAAATGGAAGCAAGGAAGAAATAGCTTTAATAACCAGTTACTACAAATGTTTTAGAAAACTCGTTTATCAAAATGCATGCATTTATATAGCTTCCGTGACGCCTTCATACACAAACCGAGGCTTGCACTAAATGGGCGTCTTCGAAAAATAAAAAATTAAGCGTCTGTATGAGGAGAAAGAGAGAAAACAGAATGAAGATCAAGATAAGCCGTCTGCCTAAAAAATATCAGAACTGGTCTTATGGTAACGAATCTAAAGAACAAAAAGTGAAGTCACTTGACACATGTTAAAACACTTTATTTATAGCATTACTTGGAAGGAAAGTGTGTAGCGTGTGGTCGGTTCACCACACCATTGAGGGCCTATCTGAGATGATGACTTGGGAAACGGTTCTTAGCCAAGCACAACATTCACCAGATTCGATAACAACCACATACACCAAATCACGTCCCTTACGACTTTCCTCTTTTCAAAGATCCCAGGAAAATATTGTTAGAAACAGAAAAAAGAGTACTGGACTGTAGTGTAATATCGAACTACTTATACGGCAATGCGTGCTAGGTAATCTACTGGTAGATGAAGAAGAGACTTCAAGCAACAGAAATCTGGTTCTACAGAAGGATGCTGAGAATACCAAGGAGTGAACATGTGAAGCAACCCCGAAGTTTTAGATAAAGGGAAAACAAAATTGGCAAATATATAAATCTACCATGCATTGACCGTGCATTGAATACTGCTGCCATATTTGGTCAGGTGCCCCTGCTATTTACCTAGGTGTCCTTGACAAAATCCAATGGAGAATCTGTAAAGTGATAAATCCCGACTTGGCAGCTCAGATACAGTCATTTTTTCACCGGCGCATTGTGGATTCCCGTGTCTCTTTTACAAATACTTTCACGGCTTCTGCTCCGATGAACTTAACTCACTGGTGCCCCTTACATATGAATTTACTTGAGCCACAAGATTAGCAACTAGGTCCCACCCTTTTACTGTGACACCAATAAATTGTGAACACAAATTCTACTCCATCAGCTTCTTTTCTCACACTTCCCACCTGTTGAATTCCCTTCCGTTTACTTGCTTCCCCGACAGCTACAATCTCCAAGAATTTAAATGTAAAGTCAATAGTCATCTCCTCTCTCTCTCTCTCTCTCTCTCTCTCTTGCTTCAGATGGGCAGAGGAAAGCAGAAAATAGCCTACTTAATGAGCTCGAACATGGATTTAGTTGAGATAAGAAAAAAGAGAAACAGAAAAAGGCTAAGAGATACAAAGGAGGAGGTTGTGGAGAGGCATGATTCTCGACGTCCTTAAGTGACACATTAGATAGAACAGAAACATGTAATGCTTAAAGAAAGCTAACCAAACATGTGGTTCTACAAAAGGATGTTGAGGATACCATGGACCGATCATGCGACGTCGTGGAGAGATGCAAACGAAAACGAAACTTATACTTAACACCAGAAGGAAGGTTTAGAGAATCTGAAACTCGCAGGGCGGATAAGGGGGACAGGGGGACAGGGGAAAACAGCACGTGACATATTTAATGGGCTTGAGCCAGTGGATGTGCATGAGGTTTGGAAAAAAATAGCAGAAAGACCAAATATTTTGAGAGCTATAAGGACAGGAGAATGTGGAGGGTCATGTTCGCCTACGCCTTGAAGGGACACAGTGTTATATGCTTAACTATGAACATTAATGTGTATTTCCCAATCCTTATAAATACGTTGGACACAATTGTAAGGGTGGTTATATTGCCGTAACGGTGGTTATATTGGGTGATTATATAAGGGTGGTTATATTGCCGTAACGGTAGTTATATTGGGTGGTTATATAAGGGTGGTTATATTGCCGTCTAGCGATTAATATCGCTTAGACGCTTTCTGACATTATCGGACTCTCTGACTTTGGGCTGAGAGTAAGGCAGACGAGCGTCCGCCGAAGGGTAGAGTTTCGTTTGGGGAAAGTAGATATTTAATTTTCCCCCGAACCAAAGTGCTCTGATTATCCACATTAAAAAGGCTTTGGGTCATATTTTATCTCAGGTGGGGAGGCAGGTAAATATCAGACGCTTTTCGGATTTTGTCGGAGTCTCTACCTTCGGACAGAGATTAACCCAGCCAAGGCACCGCCATAGGAGGTAGCTAACTATCTATATTGCTGTCTCGCAGTTCACCACTAGCAGTGGTTATCTACTTCACGCAACCCCCGGATATTGTATTTTGTTCATGTTATAAAGATTACTATTTCATTTTCCAACCTCCGTTTTATTTATTTGTCACTAGCAGTATAGCCAGACGTTGCTCGGGTATAATTAAAGCTTTAATCCATGATCCTGGAGCTCAAATAAGTTCTCTGAGTAAATGGTATTATGGCTGAGACTAAGAACTACAATTATACCTACTTAGAGCCAAACCCAAAGCAAAAACTAAAATAAAAGAGCTGAAAAACTAATTTTGATCAAACCCGGTAGGATATCGGGGTATCGATTTCCAATATCGGAGTCAAATAAGTCATCCAAGGGTAAACTAACCTAAGTAAGTTCATGAAAACTTATCGTACCCATCGGGAGTAAAATTGGAGAAAATGAGCCATATTGATGGTTGAATATCGGTTTTTGATCAGATTCGATAGAATGTAGGGGGTATCGATTTCCGATATCGGGGATATTATCGATTTTCTGCACTATTGTAAGAACTGCATCTTTGAAACTTCTGAATATCGTTTCTTATGTCTTTGTCTATGAGTGTATCAAATTTGATTAAAATCGGACCACTCCTTCTATAACCCGATTTTTTAGATTATCGATTTTCGATATTTATCGGGAGTACCTCGACACAAAACCTAGCTAAGAACACTCGAAGACGCTTATAGTAAAACTGTGTAAATTTTCAAGAAAATCTGTTCAGCCGTTTCTGAGTCTATAGGTAACGGGGACACACACACAGACACATACACACATAGGCAAAGTTCCATTTATAAATAAGTTTAGATTCAGTAACACTTTTTAGGTTACAACATAGCATATCGAAAAAGAATTCAACAGGACAAAACTTCACTGTTGTGTAGTTTTTTTTTTAATGAGGATCAAATTCAATAGAATCTTTCTGAACTATTGCATTAGTTTGCTAACCATTGCTCCACGGCTGAGGGGCAAAAATTAAAATTAGCTCTAACCGACATTTTCACTTAATATCGAACGGCATCAACAATAGTTTGAGCTGATAATTACGTCTCCATTATCTTTTTTTTAAGCACAGAAAATGAACGGCTTGCTAAAACATTATCAGATTTGACTTTAGTTGAATTACTATCAGGACTGTTTTGTTCATTATTGATGTTAAATGCAACACGTACTCACTTATTTAATGCTATTACCCATCCAAGACACGTGACGTAAAACACAACACAAGGTCGCTTCTTTTAATATGATCTTTCTGAAACATTCCCTCGGCATATGCCACAAATCTCAGACAATCTGAAAGGATAAGGATAATGTCTTCACCGGTGATGGTTGCGTACAAAATAATCCGACTCGATCCTAAAATACTTGCTGTTTTCCTATGCTTCGTTTCTGTTCAATATGCACAGACTTCTTTCCTCGTTGTAATTTAAGAATCTAGAAATTATTTGAAGAGAGGACGGAAAATGCAACATCGAAGGTCGAAAATTAGACTAACGAAAGTCTTCCTCCCAAAAAAAGCAATGTATTAAGAAACAGGAAGATTCGGTTGTTATGTAATGGACAACATTGAATAAATAATTTTTAAAAAAGAAGAAAATGATGAATAAAAAAGAGAAGAGAGAAAGGGAAAAAGAAGAACGAAGAAAAAAGTATAGATAAATAAATAAATGAATGAATTCCGGTTCGGGATGTTTCGGGAGAAATCTAAACTTTTCTAGGAGATTCTGGACGGTTCTGGGTGCATCACTAGAAGGCAATGGAAGTGTTCCCCTACGTAAAAGTCGGGATATAAATGGTAAAGCTTTCGATGATAAGACGGGGAAGAGAAGGAATATATATATACACAATTAAAACAGGCAAACCTTTGGTCACTGATTGAATATCTATCTATCTATCTATCTATCTATCTATGATCAAAAGATAGATAGATGCATAGATAGATGCAGAGATAGATAGATCACGAAAATTAACGAAACTGATTATAAACAACCGAGAAATTGAAATGATTTGTTTGAACATTATTTTTGATCGATACTCGTATTTAAGTCGATATTCTGTTTATGATCAAACAGTATTATGTATTTATTTCTACCGGCCTGATTATTTACGATCAATTTTTGTTACGAAAATATGCATTATTCGGCAGGAACCTGCGACCCCTATCCACATAGGAGAAGCCACCAATAGACCTGGCGCGTTTGAGACCTCTCGACCACGAATGAACAGTCCAAACTAAGTCAAATTAAGCATACAACACAATGTTTTTCGAATTCATCGTAATAACCATCTCCGCTCTGAAATGTATCGTAATATCAATAGATGTAAACATGTTAAGGAAATTAAATGAAATGATTTGTTTGAAAATTATTTTTGATTGATACTCGTATTTAAGTAGCTATTCTGTTTATAATCAAACATTATTATATATTTACTTCTACAGCCTGATTATTTACGACAATCATGTTACGGAAATTAACGATGATTAACGAAACTGATTATAAACAACCGACAAATTGAAATGATTTGTTTGAACATTATTTTTGATCGATACTCGTATTTTAAGTAGATATTCTGTCTATAATCAAACATTATTATGTATTTAGTTCTCCCGGCCTGATTATTTACGAAAATCATCATGTTACGGAAATTAACGAAGATTAACGAAACTGGTTATGAACAACCGTCAATTTGAAATGATTTGTTTGAATATTATTTTTGATCGATACTCGTATTTAAGTCGATATTTTGTTTATAATCAAACAGTATTATATATTTATTTCTACCGGCCTGATTATTTACGATAATCATCACGTTACGGAAATTAACGAAGATTAACGAAACTGGTTATAAACAACCGACAAATTGAAATGATTTGTTTGAACATTATTTTTGATCGATACTCGTATTTTAAGTAGATATTCTGTCTATAATCAAACATTATTATGTATTTAGTTCTCCCGGCCTGATTATTTACGATAATCATCATGTTACGGAAATTAACGAAGATTAACGAAACTGGTTATGAACAACCGTCAATTTGAAATGATTTGTTTGAATATTATTTTTGATCGATACTCGTATTTAAGTCGATATTTTGTTTATAATCAAACAGTATAATATATTTATTTCTACCGGCCTGATTATTTACGATAATCATCACGTTACGGAAATTAACGAAGATTATCGAAACTAGTTATAAACAATATTTCTACCGACCTGATTATTTACGATCAATTTTTGTTACGGAAATGTGTGTTATTTGGCAGGATTCGAACCAGCGACCCCTATCCGCATCGGGTAAGCCACTATGTGATATGGTGCGTCTTAGACTTAATTTGACTTCGTTTAGACTGCTCGTCATTTGTGGTCGAGATTCCAAGGGAATTCAATTGGAATTCGAACTCGGCTCCCCGATTTCTCATTCCAAGCCGATATCCACCGCACTACAACGCACAATTCATTTACGATTCTCTTCAAACGCAATACTAATTTTCTTCTCGTTTCCATCCTTTCCAAAACTTCATCATTGCTCACATGCTCGGTCTATGATATCCGCAGCATCCTTCTGTAGAAGTACATTTTTGATCTAATAATGATAAAAACAACAAAGCAACATTTGTTACGACATAAGCTTTTTTTTATACTCGTAGGAATGATTATGGTCAGCCTAACGGCTACTGGCGCCGTCGGGTAGCTTACGTTTACGGTTGTCTTATACTGTGAAAATCACGAATATCTACCAAAATTTTCGACCTCGTCTTACTTTTAGATCACCGCATACAGTACTGTACAAAAGTATTAGGACAAGAACTATTTTATCTTTTATGAGGCATATTGAGAGAAAATAAAAAAAATAATGAAAGTAATTTTGTTTGATTTACTCAACAAATGCTTTAACAAGAAAAATTCTTCTTCTTCTATGTGCCCTGTCCCTTCAGGATGTAGGCGATCATGGATCTCCACGTCTCCCTATCCCTTGTGGCTCTTAGTATGTTTGCTCCTGTTGCTCCTGGCAACCCCCGTTCCGTCATCCACCTGATCAGACCCTGCAAATATGTTATCCGCTGCCTTCCTCTGTCTCTCCTTCCTTCTATCTGTCCAGTCAGTATCAGGTTCTCCAGGCTCTCCTTCCTCATTGCATGTCCCAGGAACTTCAGTTGTCTCTTCCTGATGCTCAGCATCAATTTCCTTTTTGTTGCCATTCTTTCTAACACTTCGTCGTTGCTTGTATGCTCAGTCCACGATATCCGTAGCATCCTTCTGTAGAACCACATTTCAGCCGCTTCCAGTTTTGTCCTCATTTTCGATGATATTGTCCAGCATTCACAGCCGTATTGAAGAACTGACATCACGTAGCAGTCTAGCACTCTTTTCTTCGTTTCTATTGAGATCTTCCTGTGTGTTAGTATTTTGCTCATCTTCTGGAACGCATCCTTTGCCATGCCAATTCGCCTTCGGATCTCCGTGTCGCACTTTCCATCTCCTGTTAGAACACTTCCTAGGTACTTAAATTCTTGGACTTGTTTGATTCTGTTATCCCCCACCTGTATTTGGCATTTTGGGTTGTATCTTTTGCTGATGACCATGCACTCAGTTTTCTTAAAGTTTATTTGTAGTCCCTTCTTGTCACTCTCCACTGCTACTTTCTGTATGAGATCTTGCAGTTTCCTTTCCGTGTCCGCAATCAGCACTATATCTTATGTTGTTCAGGTTGTGGCCTCCAATAACAAATCCTGGCGTGTCATCTAGGGTCCTCAAAATATTCTCGCTGTATAGGTTGAACAAATCCGGTGAAAAGACACATCCTTGTCTTACGCTCATGGCCTAGGGGTAGAATCGCCGACTGACACCGAGTCGGTCGGGTTTCAATCCTGGGTTAGGAAGCGAACGGAGTCTAAGCCGTACTGATAAGCTGTAATACAGCGAAACAGATCTGTTTGCGGATGACTATATATATCCCAAGAAAAATTACTTGTTCCAAAATAAATTCAAAAGCTAGTATAATAGCCTTTTGCTTTGAAATAATAAAATAATTGCGACAATTTATTAATCGCACCTAGTGTGTATATATATATATATATATATATATATATAGTCACCCGCAGACACTTCTGTTTCGCTGTATCACAGCTCATCAGTACTGTTAGACTCCGATTGAAACCCGACCGCATAGGCGTCAGTCGGTGATTCTACCTCTGGGCTACGGGCGTTCGGTAGAAGAAGCTAGACTTTAGCGTGTATATGATAATTATACACGCCCAACAGCCAGTGTGCTCTAATTCATTTTACTGAATGAGCGATGCTATATATATATATATATATATATATACAGTACTACTATATATATATATATATATATATGTATGTATGTATATATATATATATATATATATATATATATATATATATAATAATAATATTTATTAATAAATTATAACATTGATATGTTATAATATCACTACAAAAGTAGCTATTTTGTTTCGACACTTTTTGTGTCTTTTCAAGTGATGTTGTTATTTCGAAATGAATGGCTTTAAAAGCTTATATATATATATATATATATATATATATATATATATATATATATATATACTGTACTATGCAAAAGTATTAGGACAAGAACTATTTTATCTTTTATGAGGCATATTGACAGAAAATAAACAATTTAATTAAAGTAATTTTGTTTTTGCACGTAGTTTTAAATAATCAATATTTTTTGGCAATTTACTTAGCTTTTCACCCTGTATTTGAATTTCAGTGAGGTTTTTAGGAAAATTACCCCTGTCCTAATACTTTTGCACACTACCGGTAATGTGCAAAAGTGTTAGGACAGGGGTGATTTTAAACTTTATTTTGATGCGTCATAAATTATAAAATAGTTATTACCTAATACTTTTGCACGGTACTGTACGTGAAAATATTATCTACTGTTAGTCACTATTTTCTATTTAAAGTTTGTCGAAGTCATTTCACATTTTGTCTAATGCTAAGAAAAAAAATTAAAGACATGCATATCATTCGAATACAAGAGTTGCAGACAGAACAAATTTTAACAAGTAGTAGCACTAAAGCCTAATCTCACTATGACTACCAAGAATTATATGGTTATTTTAGAGGACTGTATATCTAAAAGTTTGATTGAGTTTGGAAAAAGAGAAGGTTTTAATCACAATCCATCAAGTTTAACAATATTATCGTTCGGAGACGTGCTAGCTAGATCGACCTGTCGTTATGACAACCCACTTTAAGTCATTCGATTATCTCTTCTTTTTTTTCGAACACAAAACAGCTAAATGATTCCATAGGCTGTGATTATCTCCTCTTGTTGAAAGTTCACAAAACCGTCTGCTGTTCTTGAATTATAAACCCTGTCATATATTGATGAGCAGAAACTTGTCCATTTATTTTTTATAATTCGTTTTATTATAAAAATTAAATTATAATTTATGATACTTATCCTACGAAAACAAAAGTTTTTCAAAGCTAATATTTACACTATTCAGAATCTTGTCATCTTTATTGTCATATTCACAACGTTTCGGCCTTCTTCAGATGATACATGTTGGCATTTCAAACTGAATCATTCATTTCGTCTACAGAGGTAAATTGTTCTAGTGCCACGTGCCATGCCTCTTCTGGATATCTCAGTTTCAATTGTCTCTCTCTTGTAACTCAACCCTTCAAATTTTATACTCATAAATATTTGGGTCAAGTTACAGGAGTATTTCAAGCAACGCTTTTCTCGACTAGACATATTTCAAAGACAATATTTATTCACGAGTGCACCCGTGCCGCCTAAAATTATGTATATCGACGTATATGTGCGTTGTGGTGCAGTGGATATCAACTTGGAACGACATATCGGGGTGCCGAGTTCGAATTCCAGTTGAATTCATTGCATTCACTTACGCGCAAATACCCAAAGGTATTAATCCGTCTATTTCTTCCAGTTATGGGTTAAATAACAGGACAGATTGGGTTCTATAGCCTTGGTTGGCAACCAGTCTACCGCAGAAAGCAATGGCAACCCACTGCGGAATACTCTTCTGCCTAGTCAGTCATGTCTCGAAAGTGACATGATCGTCCAAGCGTGTTTCACGTATGGCATTTAACTGACTGACTGAATATAATATTTGGAATAATGATTAAGGCTTATATTGGTCATAAAGAGGGGGATCAGTTTATTACTTCATAACAATAGGAAACCGATCCCCCACTAATTACTACATAATAATATAATAGATTTCTTTTCCCTTTACCTATGAGACAGGACAGATTGGATTCTATAGCCTTGGTCGGCAACCAGTCTACCGCCGAAAGAAATGGCAACCTACTGCGGGATAATCTTCTGCCCAGTTAGTCGTGTCTCGAAAGAGACATGACCACCCAAGCGTGTTTCACGTATGGCATTTAACTGACTGACTTACTTAGGTGTATTGTTCAGCGAAAGTTTTATGTAATCATTTCTTATATAATACATTTTTTATGAAATTAGAAAGTAAAATTAGTTTTATTGCAGTTATGACTGTAGTACATCAATATAATGTGAATTGTTTCAACTAGATATATTCATATCAGTAGTAATTATACCGATACAAGTGTTATTGTACCGCGATCAATAGTGAAAACATCGGTAGTCTTCATGGCAGGTAGCAGTTATCCTACTGCGATCAATATTGCAAACATCAGCCGTTATCATACCAAGACAAGTGTTATCATACTGCAAAACAATAGTGCAAACATCGGTAGTTATTATACCGAAGCAAGTGTTATTCGACCGCGATAAATCCTACAAATATCAGTAGTTATCATACCAAGGCAAGTGTTATATCGCGATCAATAGTGCAACCATTGGTAATTATCATACCGAGACACGTGTTAACTTACTGCAATTAATACTGCAAACATCGGCAGATATCATATCAAGGCAAGTGTTATCATACCGCAAATCAATAGTGCAAATATCGGCAGTTATCATATCAAGGCAAGTGTTATCATACCGCAAATCAATAGTGCAAATATCGGCAGATATCATATTAAGGCAAGTGTTATCATACCGCAAATCGATAGTGCAAACATCGGCAGATATCATACCAAGGCAAGTGTTATCATACCGCAAATCAATAGTGCAAACATCGGTAGTTATCATATCAAGGCAAGTGTTATCATACCGCAAATCAATAGTGCAAACATCGGCAGTTATCATATCAAGGCAAGTGTTATCATACCGCAAATCAATAGTGCAAACATCGGTAGTTATCATATCAAGGCAAGTGTTATCATACCGCAAATCAATAGTGCAAACATCGGCAGTTATCATATCAAGGCAAGTGTTATCATACTGCAATCAACAGTGCAAACATTGGTAGTTATTATACCAAGGCAAGTGTTATCATACCGCAAATCAATAGTGCAAATATCGGCAGATATCATATTAAGGCAAGTGTTATCATACCGCAAATCGATAGTGCAAACATCGGCAGTTATCATATCAAGGCAATTGTTATCCTACCGCGATCAATAGTGCAAGCATAACCGGATTTAAGGATAGATTTTTGTAATTGCTGTAGTAGATTATCCCTTTTTTTGTTGGGTGGGGAGTAATTTTTAAGTTCTAAATGTTTTCTCATACATGGAAATATACGGTATTCAATAATCTGTTTTCTTTACTACAGCGTAAGATATTTGGTAGACAAAACTGTAAATACATTCGTTGCCCAATGATGTAAAGAAAAAGGAAGACCACTCGAAAACTCTTCCAGATAATAAAGTTAAAAATTAATTGCTTCTAAAATATTAACAAAAAAGACTTGTCTTCTCGTATCGTTTAGTATCATTGGGAGTCTTTAATTTGAACCAACTTTATTCAAGGGATTCAGGCTTTAATACTGCAAGTGTGACACTGAGATCCGAAGGTGAATTGGCATGGTGAAGGAAGCATTCAAGAAGTTGAGTAAAGTATTAAGAAACAGGACAATTTCGCTAGAAACAAAGAGGAGAGTACTGGATTGCTATGTGATGTTGGTTCTTCAATATGACAGTGAATGTTGGACAATATCTTCGAAGATGAAGGAAAAACTTGAAGCAACTGAAATGTAATTCTACAGAAGAATGTTGCGAATATCATGGATCAAGCATGTAAGCAATGACGGGGTTTTGTAAAGGACAGAGACGAAAAGAAAATTAATGATCATCAGGAAGAGATAAATAATCTTCCTGGGACATATAATGAGGAAGGATGGCTTGGCAAACCTGATACTAACAGGCCAGATAGAGGAAAAAAGAGACAGGGGAAAGTAGCGGATAACATATTTGAAGGACCTGATCTGGTGGAGGACAGAACGAGGGTTGCATGGTGCAACAGGAGAAAGCGTGCTAAGAGTCACCAGGGATAGGAAGATGTGGAAAGTCGTGATCGCCTACGTCCTGAAAGGACATGGCATATAAAAAAAGAAGATTCAGGCTTTATTGTATTAGAACAGTTTGTATTTTAAAAGGATGCTTAAGACAACAGTACTTTTAATGGATAAGGTTATGCAAATGATCGACTGTCTCACAAGTGTTGAAGATTGTTCATCGAATGATACATCAGAGCCTGACTCACCAGCTGAGCTATCAAATCAATATTTGAATTGAGAATAATCAGCCTTCAACGGCGTGAGAGAGAAGCGGCCATATTCAAATCAAGCGTTGAAAAAATATGTGTAACAGCTTGTTAGAAAATTTAATGCGTGATTTTCACCGAAACGAAAAAAAAAACAAAAAATACAGATACGTATTTGAAAATTCCGTTTTTAAAAAGAAATCCAGACAGGCGATGAAAAGTGGATCCTTTATACCAATTTACTGTAAACTTAATGGCATAAATTTCCTCCACAGTAGACAAATGCACTGTTTTACTAGCACCCATCGCCGGTCTATCTAGAAATTTAATACGGAGACATATTTACCCATTATTTTCGATCTTCCCACGACCATCTTCAGGAGTAAGCACACACGCAAACGCTGTCATCGTACAAAGATAAATGCACCAACGTTTAAATCCAGACAGTAATTATAAATCTAACAGATAATGGTAGCTGTCTATTGTTATTAGACATGCTGGATTTGTGGTCAGCTAGGGGTTAACCCTTTGTTGCATAATCGTTACAATTATAACCAACATGCAACAAAGGTTAGAGAAAAGTTACAATTGTAACCAACATGCAACAAAGGTTAGAGAAAAGTTACAATTGTAACCAACATGCAACAAAGGTTAGAGAAAAGTTACAATTGTAACCAATATGCAACAAAGGTTAGAGAAATGTTACAATTGTAACCAATATGCAACAAAGGTTAGAGAAAGGTTACAATTGTAACCAATATGCCACAAAGGTTAGAGAAAAGTTACAATTGTAACCAATATGTAACAAAGCTTAAAGAAAGGTTGCAATTGTAACCAATATGCAACAAACATTAGAGAAAAGTTTACAATTGTAACCAATATGCAACAAAGGTTAGAGAAAGGTTACAATTGTAACCAATGTGCAACAAAGGTTAGAGAAAGGTTACAATTGTAACCAATGTGCAACAAAGGTTAGAGAAAGGTTACAATTGTAACCAATATGCAACAAAGGTTAGAGAAAGGTTACAATTGTAACCAATATGTAACAAAGTTTAGAGAAAGGTTACAATTGTAACCAATGTGCAACAAAGGTTAGAGAAAGGTTACAATTGTAACCAATATGGAACAAAGGTTAGAGAAAGGTTACAATTGTAACCAATATGCAACAAAAGGTCAAACAACTAGGCAAATATAACTCTATCTTTAGTCGTCAACCTAGAAGGATAATCTGAATCCAAAGTCTGTAATGAAAGCAAAAAATATCTTAAATGCTATCATTTTAAAACGCATTATGGCAACTCAGACTATAGACAGCAAAAACAAATGAAGAGAGAGAGAGAGAGTGAGAGAGAGAGAAACATTACTGCCAATCTTCCGAAGAAATATGGCACTTAAATTTTGGCACACTTTCAGGATTTTACAGCTCTTCGGTTCTGCTTTTTGCTCCACCGCAATCTACCAGCCTTTGCGAAATAACTTACACGGGCCACAAAAGCCGAAGGTTTGAGACACCCACTGAAGATTGAACTCACTATTCAATCGTAATTAATCTAGAGACACAAGCTTGCTAACCATTCATTTAAGTGCCATACGTGATACACGCTTGGGTGGTCATGTCTCGAAAGATACATGACTAACTGGGCAGAAGATTTTCTATCCTGCTATTTAAAGTATAGCTGAAGGGAGCAGAGACGGATTGTATTAATAATTGGTAATTAGTGGGGGATCTGTTTATTACTTCCTAACCATAGAAAACCGATCCCCCACTTTATGACCAGTAGAAGTTTTAATTATGTTTCCAACTATTATATTCAGTCAGTCAGTTAAGTGCCATACGTTATACACGCTTGGGTGATCATGTCTCGAAAGAGACATGACTGGGCAGATTATTCCGCAGTAGGTTGCCATTGCTTTCTGCGGTAGACTAATTGCCAGCCAAGTCTATAGAACCCAATCTGTCCCGTTATTTGACTTATAGCTAGAGGAGGAAAGGGATGTATTATATCATTAAGTATTAATTACTGAGGGATCAGCTTATTACATCATAACAATATAAAACTGAACACCCACTTTATGCACAGTAGAAGACTTAATCATGTTTTCAACTATAATATTCAGTCAGCCAGTTAAGTTTTGTGCGAAAATAAATGCAATAAAGTAGTTTTGAATTTGAATTCATCTCGGTGATTCCAATCTTTTCTTCTTCTTTGTGTGCCGTGTCCCTTCAAGACGTGGGTGATCGTGTACTTTTTCGCTCTTAATATTTTTCTTCTTGGTATCACTCCCAAACCCCGCTCCGCCATCCAGTTGCTCAAGCCTAACAAATATGTCTCACGCTGCTTTCCCTTGTCTCTCTTCCCCTCTACCCGTGAGTATTAGATTCTCTAAACCATCTTTCCTTATTACGTGAGTATAGATTCTCCAAACCCTCTTTCCTTCACAGAAATCTCAACTGTCTCTTCCTGAGGCTAAGTATGAGTTTTCATTCAGTTCGTTTCTTCTACAACACCTCATCATTGCTCACGTGCTCAGTCCATTGTATCCTTAGCCTTCTGTGGGACCACGTTCCTGTTGCTTCGTGCCTCATCCGTAAAGACATCGTCCAGCATTCGCTGCTTTATGGAAGGACGGCTTTCAAATAGCAGTCTAGTAATCTTTTCTTTGTTTCAAATGAGATTACGATGCCCGCCTATATTGTAATAGCAAATCAGAAAATATACTTGTTACGATGAAACACATTAGCCGACACCCAGTGAGGATTTAATTCAACTACAAATATTTGCGTAAATAGTTTTTAAACCATCACACAACAACTGAAACCTAGATTTTTGAATATCAATAAATTGCCTGCCACAAAGACGAACAAAGTGTTTAGGTATCACTTACTAAATTCTTCTTCTTCTATGTGCCCTGTCTTTTCAGGTCTTAGGCGATCATGGCCTTCCACGTCTCCCTATCTCTGGTGGCTCTTAGCACGCTTTCTCCTGTTACACCACCCAAACCCCGCTCTGCCATCCACTAGCTCAAGACCATAAATCTAGAATATAAATTTATAGAAACTAGCATGCCACAAAATGAGGGATCAGTTTATTTCTTGATTATAACATAGATTTGATCCCCCACTTTATATCTATATTATAATTTCTTATAAACTGTTGGCATATATATTTTTCTTCTATGTGTCCTGTCCTTTCAGGACGTAGACGATCATGGCCTTCCACGTCTCCCTATCCCTGGTGGCTCTTAGCACGCTTTCTCCTGTTAAACCATGGAACACCCGTTCAGGCCCTTCAAATATGTTATCCGTTTTCCCCCTGTCTCTTTTTTCTTCTATCTGGTCTGTTATTATCGGATTCTCCAAGCCTTCTTTCCTCATTGCATGTCACAGGAACTTTAGCTGTCTCTTCCTAATGCTCAGTATTAAATTCCTTTTCTAACGTCGCTCTAGCGGATGTGCGTTGTGGTGCAGTGGATATCGGCTCGGAACGAGAAATCGGGGGGCCAAGTTCGAATTCCAGCCGAATTCATGGCGTTCACTTACTCGTAAATACCCTTGGGAAAGGTATTAATCCGTCTATTCCTTCCAGTTATGGGTTAAATAACAGGACAGATTGGGTTCTATAGCCTTGGTTAGTAACCAGTCTACCACAGAAAGCAATGGCAACCTACTGCGGGATAATCTTCTGCCCAGTCAGTCATGTCTCTTTCGAGACATGATCGCCCAAGTGTATCACGTATGGCAATTAACTGACTGACTGAATATAATATTTGGAATAATGATTAAGGCTTATATTGGTCATAAATGGGGGATCGGTTTATTACTTCATAACAATAGGAAACCGATCCCCCACTAATTACTACATAATAATATAATAGATTTCGTTTCCCTTTACCTATGAGTCAAATGACAGGACAGATTGGGTTCTATAGCCTTGGTCGGCAACCAGTCTACCGCAGAAAGCAATGGCAACCTACTGCGGGATAATCTTCTGCCCAGTCAGTCATGTCTCTTTCGAGACATGATCGCCCAAGTGTGTATCACGTATGGCACTTAACTGACTGAATGTCGCTCTAAAATTGTTTACAGTTGATATCTAAGCTTAATAATTAGCAACGCTAAGTTAGAGGGGTGGGTTAAAAACATTCACAAATTGCTATTTGAAATTTCGGCTCATATTTCAGCTCCAACTCCGTATTGTTATTTACGTAAAAGTCGCAGTTATCTCAGCCACTATAGCATGCCAACTAAAATTGGAACAGATTGCTCTGTGTTTAAATCAGAGGCTAAAAGAAAAATGGAAAGAAAGAAAAAGAACGAAAAGAGGAAAAAGAAAAACAAAGAAAATGAAAGAATGAATAAAATGTAAATTAACGAAACGGAAATTATTGAGAAAAAAATGAAAGAAAAGGAAAGACACCTTGGCGCCTCCTTGGTCTCACACTCTCAGCGGACCTCAAGTGGAATGACTATATCGAATCCATTGCTAAATCCGCTGCTATAAAAGTCGGTTCTCTGTGCAGGGCCCGGAAGTTTTTTTCCGTCTGAATCTATCATGCACATATATATATCTACCATCCGCCCGTGTATTGAATACTGCTGCCACATCTGGTCGGGTGCCTCTGCTATTCTCCTCGGGGTTCTTGACAAAATACAACGGAGAGTCTGTAATGTGATCGATATCGACTTGGCAGACCTGCTGCAGTCACTCTCTCACCGGCGTGACATGGCCTCCCTGTGCCTCTTCTATAAATACTTTCACGGCTTCTGCTCCTATGAACTTAGATCACTGGTGCCCCCTAGGTACGAATTTGCACGAGATACTAGATTAGCAACTAGGTCCCACCTAGTGAAACCGATAAGATGTAACCGCAATTTCGACTCTAACAGCTTCTTTTCTCGCACTTCCCGCCCGTGGAAGTCCTTTCCACATGATTGCTTCCCCGAGAGCTACAATCTCCAGTAGTTTAAATGTAAGGTCAACAGACACCACCTAACACACGAACTCGCATCCATTCCCTCAAACACTCTTCCCATCTACGCAATCCTCATCCTCGGTTTCCTCATACGTCTATCAGCCTCCTTCTGACATTTCCTATAATCTAACCTCTCTTTCTCTTCCCCTTCCCCTATGTAACCCCCTGCGTAATAGTGTCAGTGGAATGCCTTGCTTGGGGTGAAATGATTAAAAAAAAGGTAGGCAAATAAAGATTGAAAATAAAGAAAAAGAGAAATTTAAAAAAAAAAGGAAAAAGAAGATAAAGATTAGAAAGAAAGAAAGAAAGAAAGAAAGAAAGAAAGAAAGTTAAGTCACTGGTGCCTCCTCAACAGGTGTTTACTCGTGCAACCAGACTGGCAACTGGGTCCCACCCATTCACAGTTAGGTTAGCCAAATGCAGACGACAATTCTACCCCTGCAGCTTCCTCTCTCGCACTTCCCGCCTGTGGAACCCACTCCTATATTCTTGTTTTCCCGACGGCTACAACCTCCAGAAATTTAAATGCAAAGTCAATACTCATCTACTAACTACTGGACTCTAGCTCTCTCCCCACCCCTGTATAACCTTCCCTTTCTCTCCACCTATGTATCTATCATCGCACCTGCTTTCTCAGCTTTCTATTGTTCCTTTCTAACTAGTTTGTACTCCTCACTCTTTTCTAATTAATCTTTTTACATTTATGTAGCCCCCTGCACATCAGTGGCGTTTCCGCCGTGGTCGGGGTGAGATGATTAAAAAAAAAAAAAAAAGAAAGAAAGAAGGAAAGAAAGAAGTTTTACAAACAGTCCAGGGAAAGAGAAGAAGAAGCTGATTTGCATATGGCCGTCAAAGTGCTGTGTCGTAATATGTCCGGTAACCGCCTCTTTTGTCTTCGAAGTTCCACAACTAATTAGAAATTACTTTCCTCCGTCACCGATGGTTTTGGTGAAGCCTGCTGCTAATTAATCTGTCAATTCTTCGCCGAAACATGTTAGCGAAGCTAAACATGCAAAATGAAGAAAAAACCCCAGCGATAAGCACTTGTTATTGCAAGCGACAAAGTACATGCTGACGTTTCTGACGAAGAGCAGAGCGATAACATTCGATAAGAAATAATTTAAAGTCATCGCCGATAGCCCGATGTATTTTTAACGTTCACTTTGCGACGAAATCACCTATAAGAAGGACATTTGTTAAACGGGTCTGTTCGAAACCTCACTAGCTTTAAAATTTGGCTATATTTCTTAGATTAGGTAGTATTTACAGTATTTACATTATTCGGACTATTGTCCTCATCTTTGTTGCCATTTGTACGACGTTTAATAATAAATCATTCTATTTGTCTATATTTCTGAGATGAGGTAGTATTTACAGTATTTACATTATTCGGACTGTTGTCCTCATCTTTGTTGCCATTTGTACGACGTTTAATAATAGATCATTCTATTTGTCTATATTTCTGAGATGAGGTAGTATTTACATTATTCGGACTGTTGTCCTCATCTTTGTTGCCATTTGTACGACGTTTAATAATAGATCATTCTATTTGTCTATATTTCTGAGATGAGGTAGTATTTACAGTATTTACATTATTCGGACTATTGTCCTCATCTTTGTTGCCATTTGTACGACGTTTAATAATAAATCATTCTATTTGTCTATATTTCTGAGATGAGGTAGTATTTACAGTATTTACATTATTCGGACTATTGTCCTCATCTTTGTTGCCATTTGTATGACGTTTAATAATAGATCATTCTATTTGTCTATATTTCTGAGATGAGGTAGTATTTACAGTATTTACATTATTCGGACTATTGTCCTCATCTTTGTTGCCATTTGTACGACGTTTAATAATAGATCATTTTATTTGTCTATATTTTTGAGATGAGGTAGTATTTTGGTATTGCATTATTCTGGACTGTGTCCTCATCTTTATTGCCATTTGTGGTTAATAATAGATCATTCTATTTGTCTATATTTCTAGAGATAGAGACACTGTGTTTACAGTGTTTGTCCATTGGACTGTATCCCTGCTCATCTTTATTTATATTTTATTTTTGACAGTTTCGTAATAGATCATTTTATTTGTCTGTATTTTTGAGATGAGGCTAAGTATTTTACCTTCTTCTTCTGGGACTGTTCCGTCCTCATCTTTGTTGCTGTGTGTAGTATTTAATAATAGATCATTCTGTTGTCTATGTTTCTGAGATGGGGTAGTATTTACCAGTATTCCTAAATATTCGAATGTGTATATGTCTGTGCCATTTACCATGCAGCACTGACAATTTTAATAATGAATCCTTCCTGTTTGGCTCTGTATTTCTAGAGATAGGTAGTATTTTCCAGTATTTGTTAATTGGACTTTCTCTTTATCAGCTGGTGTATTTGTTCGATGTTTCTGAAGCGTTGTACGCCCTCCATTTCTTCAGGTGCCAGGAATTTCGGCTCGAATAATAAATATGCTGTACTAGCTTTGTTCAAATACTGATAATGCTAGTTTATATACGCACTCTACAAAAAACTGTAACAAAAGTATGCTTAGTGTCTTCTTCTTTGTGTTCCTTCAGGACGTGGTCCTCCACATCCTCCTTACTCTTGTGGCTATTTGCCGTGTTTTTTTCCATTGACAAGCTTCCCACTCCCGTTCAGAAATTCATTCATAAAATCTCTTCATATAAACGAACCTCTACCTTCCCCTATTCCTCTTACTATCCACAGGCCCTGTGAGTGGCAAATTTTCTAAGCACTTTTTCCTCATTATGTGTTTTAGGAATTTCAGCTTTCTCGTTCTGACTACAGTAGAACCTCTACTTACGAAAGGAATCAATGGGATACATACGAAATTTTCAGGTTACGAAACGCCTTTTCGGAAAAAAATTGCCTCTTGTTACGAAAGAAATTTCAGGATACGAAAGGGAAAATTTCAAAATACGCGCTGCTACTGACAGCTCCCAGAGTCCACCTCATTGCCTCTTCAAGTGCCTCCTCATTCTCCATAATGTCCCGGACCACCCGCCTGACCTCGATGATGATATCCGGGACGAGTTCTCGTTTATTAAGGTGCTGGACCTCCCACTTAACACCACCTCTATCCTCCAACCCGTGGACCAACAAGTCATTTCGAACTTCAAGAACCTCTACACAAAACACCTGTTCAAGAGGTGTTTCGACATTACTGAAAACACCCAGCTTACCCTTCGTCAGTTTTGGAAGCAGCACTTCGATATTGTCGTTTGCCTCAAGATAATCGACATGGCTTGGCAGGAGGTGACCAGACATACCCTTAATGCGGTTTGGAGAAAGCTGTGTCCCGATGCTGTTGCCTCACGATATTTTTTTTACCTATCTAAAGATTGTTGCAAATTTTATGGTAAATAATTATTCAATAACTATACTTAAAACTAGGTACATTAAACTTTATAACATATTTTACAGATTATTTCTATCACAAATACAAAGTTATAAGTTTTTTTAGTGCAACCGAACTTTATGGACACCATGTACATAGCAAATTTACCAATAATATACATTTATAGTAAACTTACCAACAATACATATTTAGAAAAATTAAACAATATGTATTTATATTAAAATGACATCAACACCTATTTATAAAAGAAAGGCTAACAATATCTATTTATAATAAAATGACCAACAATACCTCTTTATAGTAAAAAGATCAACAACACCTATTTATTAAAGAACAACTAACACTTATCTATCTAAATCTAAACTTATTTATAAATGGAAACTTGTCTGTGTGTGTGTGTGTGTGTGTGTGTGTGTGTGTGTGTGTGTGTGTGTGTGTGTCCGTTACCTATAGACTCCGAAACGGCTCAACCGATTTTCTTGAAAATTTACACAGTTGTACTATAAGCGTCTGCGTGTGTTCTTAGCTAGGTTTTGTCTCGAGGTACCCCCGATAAATATCGAAAATCGATAATCGAAAAAATCGGGTTATACAAGGAGTGGTCCAGTTTTAATCAAATTCGATACACTCATAGACAAAGACATAAGAAACGATATTCAGAAGTTTCAAGGTTGCAGTTCTATCCTTGCATGACTTATTTGACTCCGATATTGGAAATCGATATCCGATATCCTACCGGGTCTGATCAAAATCAGTTTTTCAGTCCTTTTATTTTAGTTTTTGCTTTGGGTTTGGCTCTAAGTAGGTATAATTGTAGTTCTTAGTCTCAGCCATGATATCATTTACTCAGAGGACTTAATTAGCCTTCAAAATTCAGTTTACGGCGAAAAACACTTATTTGATATCGATAGCAGGAAATCAAAATTTGACTTACATCCATTCATTTTTCCTTCAGTCTACGGTTTCGCTTTAACTGGAAACAACTATTGCTTTTTAGTCTTTCATGCCATCGTCCAAAGAGTCTGAGCTCCAGGACCATGGATTAGTTTTAAAGCTTTCATTACACCCGGGCAACGCAGGGCTATACTGCTAGTTTATAATAAAATGACCAACGATAATAATTTATAGTATAATAACCAGTAATCCCTATATTTTTTCATAATTATTTCACCCCAAGCAAAGAAGTACTGGCACTGGTGCACAGGGGGTTACATAAGAGAAGAGTGATAAAAAAGAGGAGCAAGTTACAGGGCGTGTCAGAGAATGGGTAAGAGAAGGATGAGAACACTGGTGTAATGAGAATAGAGTGGAATGGGAGTACACAATACAAGGGTTGTCAGAGAAAGGATGCGAGTGAAGGAAATAAGAGATAGCAATTGATATTGCATTTAAATTCAGGTTAAAAGGGTGGGACCTAATTGCTAGTCTAGTAGCTTGAGTAAATTCATGCAGAGAGGGCACGAAGGAGCTAAGCACATCGGAGCAGAAGCCGTGAAGTACTTGCAGAAGAGACAAAAGAAGCTATATTACGTCGGTGAGAAAGTAACAAGAGTTGAGCTACCAGTAGGGATCAAACCCATTTGCAGATTCTCCGCTGAATTTTGTCAAGAAGCTCGGGATAATTAGCAGGGGAACCCGACCAAACGTGACGGCAGTATTCTATGCACGGGCGAATTTTAGATTTATATATGTGCAAGATGGATTCAGAGAAAACAAAATCAGACCCTACAGAGTGAGCCACCTATCTAGCAGCAGATTTGACTGCGGATTCAATATAGTTATTCCACTTGAGATCAGCTGAGAGTGTTAGGCCGAGGAGGCGCAGAAGTTTGCTTTCAGGGAGATTAGCTTGATCCCTGAATGGGGGGTACGGGGGATTGTCTATGTTGATTAATAGATAGCAGCTTCGTTTTTATAGTAAAATGACCAACAATACGTATTTAGATGAAAATGATCAACAACACCTACTTAAAATAAAACGACCAACAACGGGTAGTTTTCGTAAAATCATCAATCACCCCTATTTAAAATAAAATGACCAACAATACTTATTTGTATTAAAATTACAAACGGTACCAATTTTAAAAAAACACCAAAAATAAACATTTATAATAAAATGACAACAAGGCTTATTTATACTAAAATGACCAACAATACTTATTTATACTAAAATGGCCAACAATATTATTTATACTAAAATAATTAAACAATACTTATTTATAATAAAATGGACAACAATACTTATTTATACTAAAATGACCAACAATACTTATTTATACTAAAATGGCCAACAATATTTATTTATACCAAAATGACCAACAATTATTTTCAGGCTAAAAATACACAAATACTTATTTATACTAAAGGATCAACAATACTTATTTATACTAAAATGGACAACAATATTTATTGTACTAAAATGGCCAACAATAGTTTATTTATAATAAAATGGACAACAATACTTATTTATACTAAAATGGCCAACAATATTATTTATACTGAAAATAATTAATAAGACATTATATCAAAGATCAATAATACTTATTTATACTAAAATGGCCAAATTATTTATTTATACTAAAATGGACAACAATACTTATTTATACTAAAATGACCAACAATACTTATTTAGCCAATGGCCAACAATATTTATTTATAATAAAATGACAACAATACTTATTTATACTAAAATGGACAACAATACTGACATAATTAAAATGACAACAATACTTATTTATACTAAAATGGCCACTAAACAATATTTATTTATAATAAATGAATAAACAATACTTATTTATACTAAAATGACCAACAAGTACTTATTTATACTAAAATGGACAACAATACTTATTTATACTAAAATGACAACAATACTTATTTATACTAAAAATGACCAACAATACTTATTTATACTAAAACACCAACAATACTTATTTATACGAAATATCTCCAACAATAATATTATTAAAATGACCAACAATACTTATTTATACCAAAATGGCCAACAATACTTATTTATACTACAACAACCAACAATACTTATTTATACTAAACACCAACAATACTTATTTATACTAAAATGACCAACAATACTTATTTATACTAAAATGGCCAACAATATTACTTATACTAAAATGACCAAATAAATATTTATTTAGTGTATTGAAATGACCAACAATACTTATTTATACTAAAATGACCAACAATACTTTATTTAATAAAGGATCAACAAGCACATTTTATTTATACTAAAATTTACCAACAATACTGCTTTATACTAAAGTCAGCTAAAATAAATATTTATTATACTAAAATAATTCAACAATACTTATTTATACTAAAATGACCAACAACATTTATTTATACTAAAATGGCTAACAATATTTATTTATAATAAAATATCAAACAATATTTATTTATACTAAAATGACCAACAATACTTATTTATACTAAAATGACCAACAATACTTATTTATACTAAATAATAACAATACTTATTTATACTAAAATGACCAATAATATTTATTTATACTTAAAATGACCAATAATACTATTATAATAAAGACCAACAATACTATTTATACCAAAAATGGCCAAATACACATTATTTATACTAAAATGGACAACAATACTTTATTATTGAAATAAATATCACCATTACTTATTTATACTAAAATGGACAACAATACTTATTTATACTAAAATGGACAACAATACTTCTATTTATACTAAAAATGACCAACAATATTTATTTAAGGCCTGAAATACCAACAATACTTATTTATACTAAAATGACCAACAATACTTATTTATACTAAAATGACCAACAATACTTATTTATACTAAATGTACAACAATACTTATTTATACTAAAATGGACAACAATACTTATTTATACTAAAATGACCAACAATACTTATTTATACTAAAATGACCAACAATACTTATTTATACTAAAATGGCCAAATAATATTTATTTATACTAAAATGACCAACAATATTTATTTATACTAAATACCAGCAATACTTATTTATACTAAAATGACCCATCAATACTTATTTATACATTAAAATGGCCAACAATATTTATTTATACTAAAATGACCACTATATTATTTATACTAAAATTACCCAACAATACTTATTTATACTAAAATGACCAACAATACTATTTATACTAAAATGGCCAACAATAATTATTATAATAAAAATAATTCAACAATACTTATTTATACTAAAATGACCAACAATACTTATTATACTAAAATGACCAACAATACTTATTTATACTAAAATGCCAAATAATATTATTTATACTAAATAATAAACAATATTTTATTTATAGTACGTAAAATGACCAACAATACTTATTGAAAATTAAAATATTAAATACTTATTTATATTAAAATGGACAACAATACTTACTTATACTACAATGACCAACAATACTTATTTATACTGTACATCAACAATACTTATTGGTACTAAAAATGACCAACAATACTTATTTATACTAAAATGACCAACAATATACTTATTTATACTAAAATTATCGAAGCAATACTATTTATACTAAAATGGCCAACAATACTTATTTATACTAAAATGGACAACAATACTTATTTATACCAAATGACCAACAATACTTATTTATACTAAATGGACAAATAATATTTATTTATACTAAAATGACCAACAATACTTATTTATACTAAATACCCAACAATACTTATTTATACTAAAATGGCCAACAATATTTATTGAATAAAATGGACAACAATATTTATTTATACGAAAATGAATTAATATTTTATTATACTAAAATGGACAATACATTTATTTATACTAAAATGACCAACAATACTTATTTATACTAAAATGGACAATAGTATTTATTTATACTAAAATGACTATACCTACGATTATTTATACTAAACAATAACAATACTTATTACAATTAAAACACCAGCAATACTTATTTATACTAAAATGGACAACAATACTTATTTATACTAAATATCAAATAATACTATTTATACTTAAAAATGGCCAACAATATTTATTGATACTAAAATGACCAACAAACCTATTTATAGTAAAATGACCAAAAATACCTATTTATAATAAAATGAATAACAATAACTATTTAAAATAAAATGAATAACAGTACTTATTTCTAATAAAATAACCAACAGCGCCTATTTTTAATAAAATGACTAACAATATCTATTTATAATAAAATAAGCAACAACAGCTGTTTATATCAAAATGACCTACAATGCATATTTTAACAAGATGATCATTTTCAGAACCAATATCCAACATTGCCTGATGACGAGAAAGAAATCTCGAAACATAGAAATTTCCGTGTCGCAAGTTACTTTTAATTCTTAATTATATGATTCTGGTCTCTTATAATAGACTTTGTCACCGGGTGTACAGATGTCAGGTGTGGGTTGTAATTGTTTACGCAGGGCTCTTCTGAATTTTTTCAGATGATTCGTGATTTAGTGAAGTCCTGTCTTGCTGTGTGTAATGCATTTATGTCGTTTCTCACCACTTCACTGGTTGTGGTATCCTCCAGAGATGGTGGCTGATCGGTGAGGACAGATGGAATATTTGGATTCCTCCCCAAAACCAGTTGATATGGACTATATCCATATAAATTATGTAATGAGTTTTTGGCCATTAGTGCCCAGTTAAGGGCTGTTTCCCAGTCAACATTTTGGTCATGCTTGACTTTCATCAAAATCTCTCTTAGTGTTTGATTGTGGCTTTCAAGTAAACCGTTACTCCAGGGAGAATAACCAGCAGTAGTGATTATGCATATATTGAAGTTCTCAGCCATGTCTCGTACTTCGGCAATGTCAAATTCACCACCAAGACTACTGAGAAGCCACCGCGGTACCCCATGAATGCTTATCCAATTCTTTATAAAGTTCTGGACAACCATAGATGACTGTTTGGTGTTTGTGATACATCCAGTACTATATATATATATATATATATATATATATATATATATATATATATATATATATATATATATGTATAAATTCAAAAGAGATTAATTCAATGATGTTGAATGACCATTTCGATGTGAAAATCCCCACGGGGGATAACACATCACCTCAGCAACCAAAAATCCTTTCAGAAACTGGAGAAAAATCAGTCTAATTTTCCTTTTTAAATAGATTTGCAAAGAAATTAAAACAGAAAATAAAAAAGAAAAAGAAAGAAAAAGATAAAACAAAATAAAAACAAATAAACAAGAAAAGAAAAAATTGACATCGTCTCGGTTCACAAAAAAAGAAAACAGAATTGTAACTTAAAAATTAACAGACGAGCGTGTAGAATTGATGTATGGTTAAGCAACACGGAAAAAAGGTGGGAGATAAGAAAAAGGAAGGAAGGGAGGGGAAAAAGAAAAGAAAGAAAAATTTTTTTTTATATATTACAGACGCTGGACATATTCAAAAACCTAACTTCCCAAAAACGTTGAAGTATTAGAAAAAGGCCTTTACTTAAAAAGGCATAATTATTTTAAAGGGAATAAAAAGATATAGGATTTAATTTTTTTTTTAAATTAGGTCATTTGATTTAAACTAAATAAAGACATCGCTAGGTAAAAAAAAAAATTCATTTACAATTATACATACATATAGAAGTACACACATACACATACACACAATTCTTCGATTATGAATACATATATACATACATACACATACACACACACATACATTGAATTCCATACACACTATTATAATTATATACTATTATACACATACATGCGCATACACACATATATATGTGTACACACATATACAAAAATTCACACACACAATATATATGTGTACACTTGGATTAAAATATCTGAATTAAAATAATATATATATATATGTATAGGCATATATATGTGTGTGTGTGTGTGTGTGTGTGTGTGTGTGTGTGTGTGTGTGTGTGTGTGTGTGTGCTCTTGTATACTATATATTATGTATTTTATACATATCTGTGTAATTGTATGTGTAAATGTATTTTCTCCTGTAAGTGTTCCTTTGTCAATAAATCAAGCAACTATATTTGGAAATAAGTATCCACAATCTCTTTGGGAATAGCAGAAAAGTTTAAATAGTGATTAATTTTACTAACATCACGAAATCCTTTGATTTCATCGATACAGGCAAAATATGACTTCTTGGTACATCAAAAAATTATTACCAAAAGAGAATTTATCTTTCCTTTGTTTTTTAAACGTTGTTCTCATTCTCAGATCAATCTACAAATACAAGAAAAAAGTCCGTGTTTAAACCAGTAAATAAATATATTTCATATATATTATTTAAACTGTGTCACCGTTTTCGGTTGAAGTAGCCCCGTAGGGAGCGTAAACATTGATCCACGCCTCTCAAGCATCGTCCGATACCGATTGTGTTTTCCGCTTGAGTGAGAGAGTGATTTAGACGTTCGTTGACATTTTGTTTTTTAATGGATGAACTCGCAAAGATTTTTGGCACAAATTAAACTGACTGGTCCACTCGTCAAAAAAAAAAAAAAAAAAAAAAGAATAATAATAAATAAATAAATAAGGTAAAAAGTTTTTAAACAATTTTGAAGATTAGTATACTTTCGATCTAACTCGAATATTTTGGCTGTATTTGTCAGAATCGAAAAATATTTTAAGAACTTATTAAAGATACAAAATTTGATTATTGAAATAAAAACAAACATCATAAAAAAAAACAAGAGAAACTTATAAGAAAGAGTGACAAGAAGTGGGTAAGAGAAGGATAAATGTGGCCATAAAGTGGGAGATCAATTTATATATTGATTGTAATATAAAATTGATCCCCCACTTTATATTTACATAATAATTTCTTGTCATTTTCCGTAGAAAATAAATCATTCAGTCAATTCGTTACACATGCATGTCTTTTAGATTTATTTACATTCTCTGGAATATAAATGTATAGAAACAAGCATGACCATAAAGTGAGGGATCCGTTTATATACTCATTGTAATACAGAATTGATCCCCCACTTTTTATCCACATAAATTCTTGTTTTTTGATAAGCCGTAGAAAAGGAAGCAATCAATCAGTAAAATACTGATCAGCTACACATGCAAGTCTTTTAGATTTGTTTACATTCTCTGGAATATAAATGTATAGAAATTTGTTTTTTTTTTTATAATCATATCGCCCCAAGGAAGGCATTTTACTGCCACTGTTTTGCAGGGGGTTACATAGAAGGAAAGTTATGAGAAAGAGACAAATGTTATAGGGGGTGTCAGGAAGTGGGTAAGAGAAGGATGAATGTGGCCATAATGTGAGGGATCCATTTATATATTAATTGTAATATAGAATTGATCCCCCAAGTTATATTCACCTTAAAATAGTATAGAAACTGTTATTTTTATAAATATATCACCCCAAGCAAGGCATTTTACTGCCACTGTTTTGAAGGGGGTTACATAGGAGGTAAGTTCTGAGAAAGCGTGACAGGTTACAGGGGGTGTCAGGAAGTGGGAATGAAAAGGATGAGAATACTGACGAGAGTGGAGTGGACGGAGAAAGGAGCATGAGAGAGAGGATGCAGGTTAGTGAGATAGGAGATGACTATTGACTTTACATTTAAATTCTTGGAGATTGTAGCTGTCGGGAAAGCAAGTAAATGGAAGGGAATTCCACAGGCGGAAATTGCGAGAAAAGAAGCTGATGGAGAAGAATTTGTGTTTACAATTTATTGGTTTCACAGTAAATGGATGGGACCTAGTTGCTAATCTTGTGGCTCGAGTAAATTCATCCATAGGGGCACGAATGAGATAAGTTCATCGGAGCAGATGCAGTGAAATTATTTGTAGAAAAGACACAGAGAAGCCACATTGCGCTAGTGAGAAAGTGACTGTATCTAAGCTGCCAAGTCGGTATCGATCACATTACAGATTCTCCGTTGGATTTTGTCAAGGGCACCTCGGTGGATAGCAGGAACACTCGACTAGATATGGCAACAATATTCAATGTACCGGCAGTTGGTAGATTTATATATGTGCAGGATTGTTTCAGGCTAAAAAAAAAGCTTCTTGGCCCTACACAGAGAACCGATCTTCTTAGCAGCGGATTTAGCTATGGATTCTATATAATCATTCCACTTGAGGTCTGTTGTGAGAGTTAAGCCGAGGAGGCGCATTTTTTTTCTTTCAAGGAGACTAGCCTGATGCTAATATAATATGGAAAAAAGAAATGAAAAAGAAAGAAAATTATGATTATTATTTCTCGTCATTCGTCGGAATTCGATCAAGGAAAGCCAAATTTTTGCGTACACCGACAATTTATAGACACACCGTATCACTGCATTCGTGATAATTGTACGTTTCTTTTCTCATTTTAATTAACACACGAAAAAACTGTCATAGAATTTCTGTTTTTGTAAGACGGACATGCTGCTTGCATTCATAAAAGGTGGTGGGTTGGTTTAACGTGTAAATCCTGATTGGAATATTCGGTAAATTTTCGTTTTAGGTGCCGACGGCTTTTCCCCCTTCAAATTTATCCAAAATAGCATTATTTCTGTGCAAATGTATCTGCTGAACTCAAATTAACAATTAGTTATTGAAGAAACTTACCTTTTTTGCTTTGAAAGTCCATAAAAAAACGAACTATATCTTGCACTTTTTCTCTCCCGTAACTCTCACGAATCATGTAATTAACTGCAGATTGACGTTCTACGTAGGCAGCAATTTTGGTCGAATTTCGTCCTTTACTGAAACTGGCGATGTACTTCCTGTCCTGAGAGTAATAAGCGTAGAAATACAATAGCGCATTACTTTAATTACCGGAAGTACATCGCCGGAAGTATCAGTAAATGAAGAAAAATCTGCCAAAATTCGATCACATGCGCAGTCCGTCATTCTGCAGTTAATTACATGACTTCGTGAGAGTTACGGGAGAGAAAAAGTACAAGATATAGTTCGTTTTTTATGGACATTTAGATAAAAAAAAAGGTAAGTTTCTTCAATAATTAACACTTGATTTGAGTTCAGCATTTACATTTGCACAGAGATAAGCTATTTTGGATAAATTTGAAGGGGAAAAGCGACGGGAATTAAAACGAAAATTTACCGAATATTAAATATCGAATTGTATATGGTGCACCAAATGACCAGATGCTTATTAATAGGAGGTTGATGCACGATTATAGAAACGTTTTATTCGATCTAAAATCTGTAAGGAGACGGAGCAGTAGAGTTAATGGTAACAAAAGAAACGGGAAACCTGTCTTAGAAACAGCGAAAGGCAAGATGCAGCTACGAAAGCAAATGAGAATAAACAGGCTGTTGTGGTGATTCCATTAAAGCAGAATACTTTGAAAGCCATGAGTGAAACCCTATTTCCGCTTAAGCTTTTGTATGTTAAGTGGTTTCCCAGTCTGTTGAATGGAGATGTAAAAGATGCTTACTGTCGAAAATCATTCCGAACACCTGACCCCCTTCTTTCAATTCTTTGTGCCTGGTTCCTTCAGGGCGTGGACGATTATGACTCTCAAACACTTCCTATCCCTTGTACCACGTGGTAAGATTTCCATTTTTACAATCCTTCGCACTCCGTGTGCTCGCTATGTAGACTACTCGTGACCTCATCTTCGCTTTAAGGACGTCTGCAAAAGAGACATGAGGTCCGGGATATAGACATCGAGATGTGGAAAGGCGTCGTCACCAATCTGTACATACTGGTGATGCGATTTACCCCGACGGCTTGAGCGAAGAGAGGAGAAACGAAGGTTTGCCGCCGGGGAGAAGCGTACTCGACGGAAAGAAAACAACACAGCGACATTGGCTTTTAATGAGAAGGATTTCTTACTAATTTTGTCTCAGATTCTGCCTTCACTCCCAGCCGTCAGATGTAGATGTCTCAATGATTGGGATCAACCATTGTGGGTTTTTGCCGGTTTATCTAAAGTAAAACTCATATGTGCTTGTATTATACCAAATGTTTCTCATTTCAGATCCACTATGAACATCGTATTTATTTGATTAATGATTACATTCATTTGTGGGCTTACGGCTTGTCACTTTTAATACACCGGTTCTCGCTCGATCACCAAAGTTAATCAACGTTGAGCCTGGTCAGTACTTAGATGGGTGACTGCTTGGTAATACTAGGTGCTGTAAGCGTTTAGTGACGGATGTGCGTTGTGGTGCAGTGGATATCGGCTCGGAAAGAGAAATCGGTGAGCCGAGATCGAATTCCTGTTGAATACCCTGCATTCACTTAAGCACTGGTACTCTTGGGAAAGGTATTAATCTGTCCTTTCCCTACAGTTATGGGTTAAATAACAAGGGTAGGACTTGGGGACCCTGACCTTAAAAACAAATCCCAATGAATCTTGATACTCGAAAAGCAAAAAGTATTACTAGACACAAAAACTTATATATACAACAATAAATTGTTGAAAGAAAATGGTATTATCAGCAATAAATAAATAAAGTTTAGTTGGCAATAAATGACCCGCCGAGATTGATATGCCATAAAAACAAAACCAACCAACCAACAAACATTCATTTGTGGCACAAAGATGAAGGAGAAATGGTGTCAATACTGTCTACCCTATACCTACCTAACAACATCAGGATGAAGTAACATCTTTATACGCATTCGTTACAATCGAGACTGTTAATCGGGTATGAGCCTGTGCAGCCAAAACAGATGCTGTGCTACCTTCAGCGGTAGAAGCATAACTCAATGGACGCCACATAAATAAAAATATAAGATACAAAATATCCAAAGAAGAATCTGCAATTTATTCGGTCCTGACTTGGCATCTCGACTACAGTCACTTTCTCACCGACGAGACGTGGCTTCCCTTTGCCTTTTCTACAAATATTTTTATAGCAATTTCTTTAACGAACTCGAACTTTTTGTCTTGGTACCACATGAATTCATGAGTGCTACTAGATTGGCATTTAGGTCCCACCATTTTTCTTTTGAAATAGTTTAATGTAACCGCCACTTCCACTTTAAAAGTTTCTTTACCCGCACTTCTCGCCTGTAGAACTACCTTTCGTTTACTCGTTTTCCTCATAGGTAAAATTTCTAAAAATTTAAATGCAATGTCAATTACCATCTTCTATCTTTTTAAATCCCATTCATCTTTCTTCAATATCCACTGTACCCTGTCTTTTATTTTCCAGATAGATACAATCTCCAAAAATTTAAATGCAACATCAATTGCCATCTTTTATTTTCTTGAATCCGATTCATCTTTGACCATTTCTTCAATACCCAATGTACCCAGTCTTTTCTCTTCCCTGATAGCTACAATTTTTAAAAATTTAAATTCAGTGTCAATTACCATCTATCTTTTTAAATCCAATTCATCTTTCTTCAATACCCACTGTACCCAGTCTTTTCTCTCACTGTAATTCCCTGCACAATAGTGGCGTCCCTGCCTCCATTGTGGTGAAATGTATAAAAAAAAATAATTTAAAAACCGCTTTAGATATTGAGTAGTTAGGTATCTTCTCTCAACGCCAGTGATCAGTGTTCAAGCTGTGGTAAAAAAAAAAAGTGTGTCAAATATCGATTTTCAAGGACGGATATCTCTATTCGGAATACTGAAAAGAAGTATCGTGCCCAGTCTTTCTTACTGGGCTCTGCTGCGTTCGAAATTCTCATTCTTCTATGTGCCATATACCTTCAAGAAGTGGGCGATTTAGGCTCTCCACAATTTCCTTTTTGATATTTCTCTTAAAGCTAGTTACGCCATACTCAAGATCGCTAGGTAAATAATTTCTTATTTTCAGCTGTTCTTTTAAATCTGCGAATGAAGGCGTTCAGTTATAATTATTTTAAAATTTTTAATTTATTCGTTGTAGCTGTAAAGTTTTTCTTTTCTTTTGTAAGCAAGCGACCACAATGTAAGGGAGCTAACCAGAGATTGTAAAAATGCAAAATGGGAGTAGATGTTGGTTAAATGCATTTTAAAACATTGCATCTACACTCGTAATACATTTTGTTTAGTGTTAAAACTCGTTAATTTTTTTTTCTTTTCTTTTTACAAAAATCAGCATCAC
>JBBBDQ010001027.1:3087500-3095000 GCA_037127315.1 Ascarosepion bandense
TTTTGTGTCGCACATGGCTGTAGACCGAGAAGGAATGGTGGTAGTGGGTTTTTGGTCAATTGAGTGTATAGTGGCATGAGGGATTGGTCTGGGAACTGCTGCTACTATGGGTGTAGGGGGTAAGTATAATAACTCTGACCTCTCCCGTCGATTATAGGCATTGAAGTATGTTAGTATAGGTGTCGAAATTTATTTTATTTAGGCTAGGTTTAAACTGTTTGATGTAGATAGCTTCTAGAATTTTAAGTTTTCGTTTCTTATTTTCTTGTCTAAGTATATGCGTATTTTCAACAAGTGTTTTCCTAAGAAGTGTGTGTTGATAGCCGTGGTGTTTTAAATGTCGGAATATGTTAGAATTTTCATTTAAGTGCAATGTAAGCCTCCGCGAAAGCGAGTTAGTAGTATGTCCAATGTAGGTATTATTTAGTTTGTTAGAGATACATTCTCGAAAGGGGCATTTGAATTTATACACTACATTGTTTTTTTGCAAATCGCTAACGGTGGGGGAGGAATCGTTGCGGACGATTGAGTTGGATATATATATTAAAAATTTTCGGTAATAAATGAATCCAAAGAGAGACGCTCATTGATAAAATCCCAAGCACACACACACACACACACACATATATATATATATATATATAAAAAGAGAGCGACAGACAGACAGATAAAGAGAGAGAAAGAGTAGTATGAATAGAGAGAAAGAGTTATTGTATATACACCTCTGCACGCACAATTTTGATTTGATTTAAAATATATTTATGAAAATTGGAAAAAATGCAATAAACATTTAACCAAGCAGACAGTCTATTTCGGCTGATTTTAATAAAAGCTGACTGCATATATATATATATATATATATATATATATATATATATGTATATATTGTCTAAAATATACCATTCTTTTAAGATGAGTCAATAATAAATGATATAATCGCATTGTAAGGAAGAAGGTCTATCAAATATTTATTCTTTCCCAAATTTTGGCAACTGGTTTAAAGATTGAGTTTTAGCCAATCATGTTTATAAAACATGACAAAGCAGGAATCTATTTCTTTTTTTTTTTTTTTTTTTTTTTTTTTTTTTTTTTTTTGCAAGCTGCATGGCACTATTTATATAAGTAGTAAACACTCTGGTGCAAGTTCGAACTCTGTGATGTATATCACTCAGACATAAAGCTTGATTGATTTCTATGTAAGGTTTTTCCGCAATTTGTAATGAATTCTATTGATCTCGTAAAGCTTTCCTTGATGTCGGCAGTGTTTTTAAGGTTGCCTTAGGCGATGATCAGGGATTCTCATAATAGAAATGTCCTTGTTTGATATGATATAATAGAACATATGAAAAACTATTTTCATATAACAAGCCATTGCTTCGTGCTATTCCCGATTCAAGGGAACCGTCTAGGGCTACAAGGTATCTACAGATAGGTATTAATTCTTGATCTCAGATTTACTGAGCCACAAAAAAAGGAACGGAAGGAGAAAATGACAGAGAAAAATGTAAAAGCGAAAGGAGAAATTATATGCGTATGATATGAGACATTCGGTAGAAAATCCGTGTTTAATATAGCTGCCCTTATTGCATTCTCCAGATTTATCATTGAAAGTCAAAATTCTTTTCACGGCGATAGATTTTATTGTAGAAATAATTAGCACAACACGATCAAGTATTTACTGGTTATTTTAATTGTCATTAGAAGGGAAAGTGTACAGTGACGGAGAGTGTACAGTGAGATAATTTCCCTACCCAAGACTATTTTTACAGATCTTCTGGTTGTGCTAGCTTGAATTTTTTTTTTATAATCATATCGCCCCAAGTAAGGCAGTTTACTGCCACTGTTTTGCAGGGGGTTACATTGGAGTAAAGTTATGAGAAAGAGTGACAGGTTATAGGGGGTGTCAGGAAGTGGATAAGAGAAGGATGAGAATACTGATTATCTATCTATCTATCTATCTATCTATCTCGGTCTTTCTATATCTATCTATCTATCTATCTATCTATCTATCTATCTATCTAGGTCTTTCTATATCTATCTATCTATCTATCTATCTATCTATTTCGGTCTTTCTATATCTATCTATCTATCTATTTCGGTCTTTCTATATCTATCTATCTATCTATTTCGGTCTTTCTATATCTATCTATCTATCTATCTATCTATCTATCTATCTCAGTCTGTTCATATCTATCTATCTATCTATCTATCTATTTCAATCAGTTCATATCTATCTATCTATCTATCTATCTCAGTCAGTTCATATCTATCTATCTATCTATCTATCTATCTATCTATCTATCTATCTATCTATTTCAGTCAGTTCATATCTATCTATCTATCTATCTATCTATCTATCTATCTATCTATCTATTTATCTATCTATCTATCTCAGTCTATTCATATCTATCTATCTATCTATCTATCTATCTATCTATCTCGGGCTTTTTTTTATATAATCATATCGCCCCAAGCAAGTCTTTTTACTGCCACTGTTGCGCAGGGGGTTACATAGGAGGAAAGTTATGAGAAATAGTGACAGGTTATAGTGGGTAAGAGAAGGATGAGAATACTGACTATGTATCTACCTATCTATCTATCTTGGACTTTTCATATCTACCTTTTTATTATTTTTTTATAATCATATCGCCCCAAGCAAGGCAGTTTACTGCCACTGTTTTGCAGGGGGTTAAATAGTAGGAAAGTCACGAGAAAGAATGACAGGTTATAGGGGGTGTCAGGAAGTGGGTAACAGAAAGATGAGAATACTGATGAGAGTGGAGTGGACGGAGAAAGGAGTATGAGAGGGGATGCAGGTTAGGGAAATAGGAGATGACTATTGACTTTACATTTAATCTCAAGTTATCGTGACCGAGATTTTGAGCGCCCGGCCTTTGATCAGACTGTTATTTACGCCGGATAACGCAGTCTCCCATAAGGCCTATGAATAATGTCCACTCAGTATAATTTCAGCATAAAAGGTTAATAAAGGTGTTCATCTTTAGTTAAAAATATAAATTTATTAAAACTATTCATTATTAATATTGAAACATTAACAGCTGACTTTGTAGTGTCATAGTGTGTTAAAAATGTTTTCTTATTTGCCAATATGTAAAATAATAGAGACGCAAAGGGAAGCTAAAGAAAGTTTTCTAATCCGAGGTCATGCATTTGAAAAGATTTTCTTTTCTGATTCAGTCAGTCAGTTAAATGTCATACGTGATACACGGTTAGGCGATCATGTCTCGAAAGAGACATGACTGACTGAGCAGAAGATTATCCCGCAGTAGGTTGCCATTGCTTTCTGCGGTAGACTAGTTGCCGACCAAGGCTATAGAACCCAGTCTGTCCTGTCATTTGACTCATAGGTAAAGGGAAAAGAAATCAATTATATTATTATGTAGTAATTAGTGGGGGATCGGTTTCCTATTGTTATGAAGTAATAAACTGATTCCCCACTTTATGAACAATATACGCCTTAATCATTATTCCAAATATTATATTCAGTCAGTCAGTTAAGTGCCATACGTGATACACGTTTGGGCGATCATGTCTCGAAAGAGACATGACTGTCTGGGGAGAAGATTATCCCGCAGTAGGTTGCCATTGCTTTCTGCAGTAGACTGGCTGCCAGCCAAGGCTATAGAACCCAATCTGTCCTGTTATTTGACTCAGAGCTAGGGAGAGAAGAGATGGATTATATTTTAAGTGGGGGATCAGTTTATTACTTCATAACAATATAAAACTGATCCCCCACTTTATGCCCAGTAGAAGCCTTAATCATGTTTTCAACTATTATAGTCAGTCAGTCAGTTAAGTGCCATACGTGATACAAGTTTTCAGGGATCATTTCTCGAAAGAGACATGACTGACTTAGAAGAAGATTTTCTTGCAGTCGATTGCTGTTACTTTCTGCGATAGACTGGTTGCCAATCAAGGCTACAGAACCCAATCTGTCCTGCTATTTAATCAAAGCTGGAATGAGAAGAGACGGATTAATACCTTTTCTAAAAGTATTTGCGCATCAGTAAATACGACGAATTCAACTGGAATTCGAACTCGGCTCCCCGATTTCTCGTTCTGAGTCGATATCCGCTGCACCAAAACGCACGATTATAATCATGTGATTGCAGTAGGATCGATCCTCACTTCATCGCAGTGAAACATCGTATTTTGGCTTTAATTTCAGTTGAAAAAAAAGACAAAATTTCTCCAACATTTGGATAATTTTTTATTAATTTGGTTCTAAGTTTTCGGCTCACATGAGCCATCTTCAGAGAGGTTATTAAGACGGTAACACAATAACATCCACCATATAAGCCGAAAGCTTAGAACCAAATTAATAAAATATTATCCAAATGTTGGAGAATGTTTGTTTTTATTTCCAACTGAAATTAAAGCCAAAATACGACGTTTGGAACGGCTCATGATTAAACATAATATTTATTTTCTTTTATATTTAACAATATATGTTTAGAAAAAATATATATATATATTAGAAAAGGAAATAGGGTTGTTCCAACAAGAGAACTTGGGATAGAGTAAAAAGTGTAAAAGACCGTGAACGTTTTATTTAAAGTGTATATTTATTGTTGTTTAAAAATATTATATATGTTATGATTTTTAAGTGTCCATAATGATATTTGTGACGCTACACGAGTTTCGAGTCTAAGATTGACTTTCTTCAGGCGAATAAATTTGTGGTTTACATATCGAGTTCCTTTTCTTTATGTGGGCCAAGTCTTTGTTTATATAGTTAAGTTGAGAAGCAAACTATAAAGTTTTTCTTCCTTCACGAGCGCGTTAATAACGGCAAATGCATTTAGGAAATTTCATCGCCAATACAAACTACAAACTGCAAAGTGGAACGATCGTTTTATTTCAGATGAAACAAAACGATCAAAATTTGTTATACATATATATATAACAAATTTTTATCGTTTTGTTAAATTTTGTTATATATGTATATATATATATATATATATAAATATATATATATATAACAAATTTTTATCGTTTTGTTTCATCTGAATATATATTATATAACATGCAAAATTTTCCTTTCTCTCATTCCATGCGCTGATGGCTTAGGGAGTAGGGACTCTGACTGACACCAAATCAGTCGAGATTTGATCCCGACTGGAAGTAAGTAGAAGTCTAGCCACACTGCTGCACTACAGTGAAAGAGGCTACTATATGGCTGACTAATTTACATATATATATATATATATATATATATATATATATATGTGTGTGTGTGTGTGTGTGTGTGTGTGTGTGTGTGTGTGTGGTCTGTAAATGAGTAATTTCAAACTTCTGGTATCTTCAGGGTATTTATAATAACTGATTTTCTAACGTTTTTTAAACGAGCGTTCGTAAAATTCCTTGGATGTTTGAAAAAATAAAAAAAATCGTTATTATAAATAGCCTGAAGATATCGAAAGGTTGAAACCCGGGGCGCGAAAATAACTCATTTCAAAATTAAAAATATTCGTATGTTCTACAATATAGGTGTCGAGCACTTTTTTATACAACTGAGTACGCGAGTACTGGTCTAATTTAATTATTACCAAAAACTACATGCAGATAGAAATATATGTTTGTGGATAGATAGATAGATAGATAGATAGATAGATAGATAGATAGATAGATAGATAGATAGATAGATAGAAACAGACTGAAATAGATAGATAGATAGATAGATAGATAGATAGATAGATAGATAGATAGATAGATAGATAGATAGATAGATAGATAGAAACAGACTGAAATAGATAGATAGATAGATAGATAGATAGATAGATAGATAGATAGATAGATAGATAAGAATGAATGAATAGATAGATAGATAGATAGATAGATAGATAGATAGATAGATAGATAGATAGAACAGATTGAAATAGATAGATAGATAGATAGATAGATAGATAGATAGATAGATATGAACAGACTGAAATAGATAGATAGATAGATAGATAGATAGATAGAAACAGACGGAAGATAGATAGATAGATAGATAGATAGATAGATAGATAGATAGATAGAAACAGACTGGAAGTAGATAGATAGATAGATAGATAGATAGATAGATAGATAGATAGATAGATAGATAGATAGAAACAGACTGAAGTAGATAGATAGATAGATAGATAGATAGATAGATAGAAACAGACTGAAGTAGATAGATAGATAGATAGATAGATAGATAAGAACAGACTGAAATAGATAGATAGATAGATAGATAGATAGAAACAGAATGAAATAGATAGATAGATAGATAGATAGATAGATAGATAGATAGATAGATAGATAGATAAGAACAGACTGAAATAGATAGATAGATAGATAGATAGATATGAACAGACTGAATAGATAGATAGATAGATAGATAGATAGATAGATAGATAGAAACAGACAGACTGGAAGCAGAGGATAGATAGATAGATAGATAGATAGAAACAGACTGAAGTAGATAGATAGATAGATAGATAGATAGATAGATAGATAGAAACAGACGAGTAGATAGATAGATAGATAGATAGATAGATAGATAGATAGATAGAAACAGACTGAAGTAGATAGATAGATAGATAGATAGATAAGAAACAGACTGAAATAGATAGATAGATAGATAGATAGGAACAGACTGAAATAGATAGATAGATAGATAGATAGATAGATAGATAGATAGATAGATATGAACTGACTGAAATAGATAGATAGATAGATAGATAGATAGATAGATAGATAGATAGATAGATAGATAGATAGAATGATTGATTTATTGATTGATTGTAATAGTTGTTACAATGGTTTATAAAAGTATAGTCTCACCACACAAGAACTTTCATGTTTCGGAGTAGAACCGCTCCTCTTCAGTTGATGTGTTGAAAGTTTTTGATCGTGATACTATGCTTTTATAAACCATTGTAACAACTATTAGAATATAAAGACCTACTCTGTGTCAAGCACTCTTTATAAAAGTAAATGATTGAATAGTGGGTTTTAATCTACGTGTTCTTTCACTTTCTCGCTATATATATATATATATATATATATATATATATATATATATAAAGTTAATTTAATTAAAACTTTGACTTATTGGGCTTTAAAAATTTGTTCCAGTTCTTTTCTTCACGGTGAAATGGACTTCATTAAAATGACACTTTCTGAAAATGGATGTCCTTTGGACATTTTGGATTCCGTTGTGTCTCTTGTCATCGATAAATTTTATAAGGTTCAGTCACAAGTAGTTAAAAAATTTATTTCCGACTACCTTACATTGGAACAGATGGTGAGGTTTTAGCTAGGCGTTTTTCTCAGTCTGTTGTCAAGTGTTATTTTTCTGCCAATATCGTGTAATATTTTTTACACGGCAGGTTCTTTCCTCCATTCATAAGGATGTTTTACCTCCACTTCATATTAGTTCTGTTATTTACAAATTTCACTGTAGTTGCGAATGCGATTACATAGGTCCTCCCAGCGTTTGAATCAAAG
>JBBBDQ010001027.1:3100000-3127500 GCA_037127315.1 Ascarosepion bandense
GTTGGTAAGCCGTCAAAATAAAAAATAAATTTTTATAACGATATTTTTAAAGATACTTTCATATTCAGTGTCCGTTTGTGCTTGAGTGGCTTTCTCACCTTAGTGGGAAATGATTAAAAAGATAGGTATGGTCAAACTGAGATAGCTAGAGAGTTAGGCTATACGAACGAATCCTATTATCTGCCATGTAAAGTCCCCAAGTTTGACCTGTTATCATTTTATTCACACACACACACACATATATATATATTTTAATCATATAATCCCGAGCAAGGCGGTAACGCCACTGATGTGCGGGGGGCTACGTAATAGTGAAAAGATCGGAAAAGAGAAAGCCGGAAACCACATCCTAAAGAGAGAACAAGTGATAAGCCTTTTAACCTGTTCAATAGACGAGGGTGGAGTGTGAACCGGGCGATAGTTCAGTCTATCTACTCCAATTGAAAAACAAAAAGTGAGAAGATTGGAAAGGAGAAAACCGGAATCCGCATCCTAAACAGGAAATAAGGGATGAGCCTCTTCACCTGTTCAATAGATGTGGGTGGAGTGTGAAGCAGGCGATAGTTTAGTCTATCTACTCCAATATATATATATATATATATATATATATATATATATATATATATATCCAACTGAATAAGAACGAAGGAAATAATTAAACCGTTCAAAACATTAATTTAAAACAACATTCAATATAAAAATAGAGCAATGAATATTTATTATTAATTATTACTTTAGAACATGTACAAACTACAAAATACTACAAAATTGTAAATTTCGTTTCGACATTGAAAGAACAATGTCTCATCAGGTAAAACTACTTGATGAGGCATTTTTCTTTCAATGTCAAAATAAAATGTACATGATAATAAAATGTACAACTTTGTAGTACTTTGTAGATCGCACATTTTCTAACGTAAGGCAGTAAATACAAACAAGAATTACAGTTAGTAGATTCTGTAGAAAAGCAAAACAGTAGCCAAGAACCAACTATTGCGGCAAAAAATATGAAAATGAAAGCCAAAGATAAAGCTCTTGAAAAGATGAAACAGCGCTGGCAAGACAAACCTCTGCATGGCCAATATCCAGTACGTGCCAATAAATCCAATGTTGACAAAGTTAATACTCATCGATGGTTACGTGCATCTGGATTAAAGTCTGAAACTGAAGGATTTATACTTGCAGCACAAGACCAAAGTCTTTTCACGAGAAACTTTCAGGCAAATATTATGCATAATAATATGGATCCAAAATGCAGGTTTTGTGATAAACACCAAGAAACAATAGACCACCTAATCTCAGGCTGTTCTGTGCTTGCCCCAAACGAATATAAAAATCGCCACGATAGAGTTGGGCAATATTTACATTGGGCAATGTGCAAACATTATGGAAAAGCTGTAAGCAAACACTGGTATGAACATCATCCAGCACCGGTTACAGAAATAGAAGATGTAACCATTCTATGGGATTACACCATCTACACAGACAGAAAAATTGAAGGCAAACAGGCCAGACATTATTGTTAAAAACCAGAAGGAGAAAACTTGTCTATTAATTGATATGGCTTGTCCAGCGGATTGTAACATAGCAATCAAGGAATTTGAAAAACTGTCAAAATATAAAGACCTGGAAATTGAAATAGAAAAAATGTGGAAATTGAAAACAAGAGTTGTGCCAGTGATAGTAGGTGCACTTGGAATGATAAAAAATGGAACAAAACAACACATTGAAAGAATCCCTGGAAACCCCAGCTTAAGAGATATACAAAAAATTGTATTATTAAGTACAGCCCACACACTAAGGAAAACGTTATCTATGTAATGCTGGGGATGATAGGGAGGATAGAAAAACATGAAATGGAGTCATAACAACACGCCACTACCTGCCTTAGGTCTCCCCGCAGACTTGGTTGGTAGTGAGACCAATGCAGAAATCTAAATATGATGAAAAATGACATAATAATAATAATAATATATATATATATATATATATATAGTCATCAGCGGACAGATCTGTTTCGCTGTATCACAGCTCATCAGTACGGTTAGACATTTTTTACCTAGAGCTATTATAATAACAGGATATTGCAACTCAGAAGCTGTTAAGTTTCGGTGTTTAATATGCCATCATCAGGCAGTGAAATATGGTTAATTTACTTAGTCACATATATATTGATTAGGAGATTTAAAATAACAAAATTAAACTAAAAATAAAGAAGACCAACATAAAAAATAGTTAAAGTGGGTTAGAAAGTTATTATAGTTTTTAAAAATTAGAGCACTTTTTAAACTATGGAATATATATCAATGAGTTTAAACCACTTACAATATATATAATGAAAAACGGAGCATCGTCTTAAAAAAAAAAACAGTCTAAGCAAGAAAATACAAATATATGTATTTATAATATATATATATATATATATATATATATATATATATATAGTCGTCCGCAGATAGATCTGTTTCGCTGTATCACAGCTCAACAGTACGGTTAGACATTCGATTGCTTCTAGCCAGAATTGAAACGCGACTTGAATTAACATCAGTCGGTGATTCTACCTCTAAGCTATGGGGGATATCATCGCTATATATATTGAAAAGCCAAGTAAATTGCTAATAAATATTGATTGTTTAACACTAGGTGTAAAAGAAATGTATTAAAAAGAAATTATATTTAATTTTTCCTATTTTCTATTAAACAAAATATTTTGAAACTACTCATTATTCTATTATTCTTGGATATGACTGACTTTTTTCTTATTCACCCCTTTTGAATTGATAAATCTAATGTTACTTCGCAAGACACAATTTGGGAACCAGTACAAGATGCTTGGCAGGAGATACCATTAGATACATTGAAGAAGCTTGTGATGTCAATGCCTGACAGAATGAAGGCAGTGATCAAAGCAAAAGGCTATTATACTAAATATTAAATTTATTTTGTAACAAGCATTTTTTCTTGTTAAAGTATTTGTTGAGTAAATCAAATAAAATTAATTTAATTAAATTGTTTATTTTTTATCAATATGCCTCATAAAAGATAAAATAGTTCTTGTCCTAATACATGTGCAAACTACAAAGTACTACAAAGTTGTACATTTTATTTTGACATTGAAAGTGCCTCATCAAGTAGTTCTACCTGACATTGTTCTTTCAATTTCAGTACCGTATATATATATATATATATATATATATATATATTGGGGGATGCGCGTGTATGCAATTGAGTGTGAAAAAGAATTCTTGGTTAAATGACTGATTAATTGGGCTGAGTCAAAATGGGGAGTGTATTAAGAAGCTTCATGCTAGGTGGGTGGATAATCCCTTAGACTGTCCTCTTGCTTCGGTCAAGGGTGGGAGTCGTTCAGCCAACGCCCTAATAATTTGTCAGGCAACTTACCAAGAAAACTGAGAGAACGAAGCCCACGCTATTCCTAACTGATTAGTGCGAAGCTTAAAGAGATTTCGAGCTGGTAACACTGTCTCTATTTAATTTATCGTTCCCCGTTAAGGCACACATACCTTCACTACCAGCACACACACACACACACACACACACACACACACACACACACACACACACCTGTAACCTCTCTGAAGATAACTCATGTGAGCCGAAAGCTTAGAACCAACTTGATAAAAAATTATCCCAATGTTGGAGAATGTTTGTCTTTATTTTCAACTGAAATTAAAGCCAAAATATGATGTTTAGAATGGCTCATGATTAAATATAATAGACATTCATATTTAACAGTATATGTTTAATATATATATATATATATATATATATAACCGCTGATACGATAATCCTATCAATCATTCTCTAGTTCAAACTACCACCATAATAATTGCATTTATTGTTATTATCATTACACCACCATTACTAATCACTACTACCGCTTTACAATAACTATTTACGACCACAACTGTTATTATCATCAAATATTACTATCACCGTATTAGTCCGAAGTCATCATTAACGTAAATTCCTCATCTCTGCTGTAGTAAAATTAATACCAACACACATAAATACTAACAAGCATTACAAATTAGACTTTCTACCATTTAAATATGCGCAACTACAAAAAACGAAGCTAATAACCAACATTAAAATAAAAAATAACAAAACAGCTTTAAATAAAATAATAGCAATTTTAACCTTTCATAGTTTCACACAGACCTCATCATATGTACATATAAACGTATGAGAAATCGACAACTGTCCGCGCGTTGACATCGCTACACTATTCGAATACGCCAACCGAATGCGTATGTATGTGCGCAACGGCACACATATACATATATGTGCCGAGTTCCGTAGGATTCGCATATATGTATGAGAGAGCCCCGGTGGGCCGACGAGCGTATGTTTATCTTTGCAGACGTCAATGGGTGTACAAATCTGTGTCTATGTCTGCGTCTGTCACGACGACAAATTTTTCTCCCACTTCTACAAGAATACACCAATATACCCAGCCCTACATATAGCCATTTTAAAAAAAAAAATAATCAGTTTGTCTGACGATCGCAAGAGCGTAAAACCCAGGGTTACAAACTCACACCTATCTATATGAATATGTCAGCTCTATCACTGATATTGAGCTCTTTCAAATAAGTACCGCCCATATATAATATATAGATAATATAATATATATAACAAATTGCATATACATATATATATATATATATATATATATATTGATATTTATAATTAAATACACACACTTTTCACACACACACACACACACACACACACACACACACACACACACACATATATATATATATATATATATATATATATATATAGTAAAGTAGTATCCTTGGTGTAAAATCTTTTGTATAATAAAGACGGAAGCTGATGATGGTTCACCTGAAATAGGCCTCCAGTTCCGATTTAATATGAAATAAGCGGTTTGCCTTAATTTTTCTTATATATATATATATAAATTTTTTTTAAATTTCGCAACAAAAATAAAGTAGATATAATAATTAACAATGCTGATCTCAATTTAATCAAATATTAGTACCAATGCCCTACCAAGATTGTTTCTAAGTCTGCTCACATATTCTCCAAATTAGAAGTTGCTTTACTCTGATTGGTCCACATTGTACATACAATAATGCCTCCCTGATTAAAGGGGTCTTGCTTGTTTTTAACCTTTTAAAACCATTCAATTTAAAATAACCACATCACTTGACAACACACAAGAAGTGTCGAAACAAAATAGCTACTTATGTAGTGATATTGAAACATATCCATGTTATAATTTCTGAATAAGTATATATATATATATATATATATATATATATATATATATATATTCTAAACATATGCTGTTAAATGTAAGAGACAATGAATTTATATTATGTTTAATCATGAGCCGTTCTAAATGTCGTATTTTTGCTTTAATTTCAGTTGAAAATAAAGACAAAAATTCTCCAAGATTTGGATAATTATTTATTGGTTTTCTTCTAAGCTTTCGGCTCACATGAGCCATCTTCAGAGAGGTTGTTTAAACTGAAATATTATAACATCCACCATCACCGACGATTTTATTTTGTGTTGACATAAAACTCCGCTTGGCAACGGCAATAGTTACCAAAAATAATAAACGCAGTTCTTAAATTTGCGATGCGGTTTTATGACGTCACACCGCGGGATAACGCGAAATGACAACAAAACCATGTAGTCAAATGCAATGTAATATGTTATTTCCTGTTTTAAAGTTGATTTTATTGAGTGTTGGTTGTTTTGATTTGATGTACATGACCTCCAATATCTGCAGGTTCCTCTAACTGTGTGTATGAGTAAGGATCACCGTATTGTTGACCAAAATCTGTCTGATATTACCTACATGTTTATCTTTTTCAAAGAAATGTTGTTTAATAGTACTCTGATCAGAAAGATGACATGTAAGTCTACGGAAGAGCGTGGTTGTAGTAAAAACAATATATGTACTAGGTTTTTTATTAGTATCAGAGACACTAATAAATATATATATATATATATATATATATATGTGTGTGCGTGTGTGTATGTGTATATATATATATATATATATATATATATATATTGTATCAAATACAATTCCGAATTCTACATATTTGTCTCTGTAAACAGGTAATATTATTTATATCGAGCCCTCTACCTGGATCATTTTTTAATATTAATAAAATTAATATTAATAGGATCTTTTTGAGGAATTTTACCTTAATGCTATTTCCTTATATATATATATATATATATATATATATATATATATAAATATATTATACTTATAATACCAATGTCGACAAAACTAATTCTGTCATGATTATCATTAATTAAACTACAACTAAGAACGTCTTAACAGCTCGTCAGGGAAAATTGGCTCCAATTGGAGTTGTTGGCTCACCCTTAGATTTGCGTTCTATATACATACATATATATATATATATATATATATATATATATTCCCTGACGATCTGTAGTTTGGAACCGCGGTAGGTTTTGGCTGACTTCAGATTTTTCGTGTGTTTTTGCTCTACTATTGTATTTTAGTACTTTCGTATTGAGCACTTTTTCTTGTGTTTGGTCCCGTTTGGGTTTTTTTTTTCTTTACTGCGGAATATTGAATGTTTGTTCTTGTTCCGCTGGTTTCTTTTTTTTCTCCCCATTTATCCGACGACTTAGTACGCCGGATTGTAACGGATTTAGGTTCTGTTTGTTAATAGTTTTTTCGAAAGTTTATATTGGCATAAATTTACGGAGTGCATTCTTACAGAGTCTAAGTAGTTATTATTATCATTATATATATATATATATAATGTTAAGTTGTGATAATGTTTAGCGTGGAATTTTTTTTTTTTCAAGAGTTTTACTGATTTTTTAAAGAGTTTTACTGATAAAAAGGTATCTTGGAGAGCAGTATTTTTGTCGTAAAGAGCTCGATATCAAGGCAGAGATAGCGGCTTGAGAGGATGACTGCTGAGAAATTTGTTACTTAAAAAGTAGTTTGTCGCTTAGAAAGTAACCTTGGCCTGACGAGTAAGTACATCAGAGTGGTACCCTCACGAAGTTTGAAGTCTGCATGAACCTGCTCGGTTAATTGACAAACTACTCAGCATTAATCATATATATATATATATATATATATATATATATATGTATATATATATATATTTGTTTGAACATTATTTTATAACGATACACGTATTTAAGTAGATATTCTGTTTTTTTTTTTAACATCATTATATATTCATATCTACTGGCCTGATTATTTACGATGAATTTTTATTACGAAAATGTGTGTCATTCGGCAAGATGACACACATTTTCGTTAATCTTCGTTACTTTCCGTAGTCTATATATATATATATATATATATATATATATATAAATCTATATATATGAGATATCGTAGATAGAAAGCTGGTGTTAATAGAAGAGGGCTCGATGTAAAAAACAGACCTCTGTATATATTAATAGATATATCATTCTTCACCGGCAGCAAGGATCGGAGTGTCATACTCATGTCTATATATATATATATATATATATATATATATATATATATATATATATATATAATTAAAGAAAGATTCAAGAGGAAAACTGTTTTTACTTTCAACCAGCGCGTTACGACCTCTGACCGACTCTATCAAAGCAATTTTGCAATTCCTTTCTACAGATTATATCTAAGAATATTTACACACACATACTCTCGTCTACATACCCAGACACACATAATATATATATATATATATATAGAGAGAGAGAGAGAGACAGAGAGACAGAGAGACAGAGACAGAGACAGAGAGATAATGTATGCATATATACGTGTTTTATTGTTATTTCTGTCGTATATATGCACACACACACACACACACACACACACACACACACACACACACACGCATATATATATATATATATATATATATTCACAACCAACAGGCAGTCTTCGATATACACATTTTTTTTCATCGATTCCCCCAAGTAAGGCAACGACACTACTAATGAGAAGACTTTAGAAGTAAATCGTAAAGATGACGAAAGAGAATATATATATATATATATAGGAAAAACACCAACGAATTTCTCCCATAAATCACTCCTACATAATAAAAAGTCTTTAGCTATAGGATGCGGCAGAAATACTTCCCATTATAATGATGTTACTGAACTTAATTAAGTTGAACTGTTGCTTTAACTAGCTAAAGTCTTACCGTCATGTGGGTGGTAGTTATGGCTGATATATGCAGGTGTTCTTTCTGCCGCTCACTACATATATATATATATATATATATATATATATATATATATATATATATATATATATATATTCTATCACATTATTTGACAAGATGGAAGAATGAACATGAACATATACACTCATGCATATATAAATATATATATATACGTATATATGCACATGCATATATATATATATATATATATATATATACGTATAATTCAACTTTAGAATATCTATATGTTCCTCTGCATATATGATACTATACTACAATTTTACACTCACGACGCAGAAAAGTTAATCACATCCTATTTCTGTAAGAGAAATCTCTAAAATATTTTTCTCCCTTACACTCTCTCTTTTTTATCTCTCTCACTCACTCCTCCCTCTTTCTTTCTACACACACACACACACACACACACACACACACATATATATATATATATATATATATATATTGCAAGAGAGTGACAGAACACGTACTTTTAAACCCACTATTCAAGCATTTACTTTTATAAAGAGTGCTCGATACAAAGTAGAGCTTAATATTGTAATTTTTTTTTATTGCAATGGTTTATAAAAGCATTATATCACTACACAAAAATGTTCATGTTTCAAAGCCTAACTGCTCCTTTTCGGGGTTCCACATATCACCCGAAGAGTTCGGCTCCGAAACATGGAAACCTTTGTGTAGTTTTACAATGCTTTTGTAAACCATTGTAACAACTATTACAATATATATATAACAGAGAGAGAGATGGGGGAGAGGGAGAGCTAATGTCAATAAAATAGCGATTGGTGTCATAAAACTGACTTTATTAATATTTATTTATAAATGTACATATTTACAACCACAGACAGCACGACTCGGAGTTTTAGACACAACACAATTATTATATGCTATCTGTCGTTGAAGATAGATAGATAGATAGATAGATAGATATGAACAGACTGAGATAGATAGATAGATAGATAGATAGATAGATAATGAATAATCCTAGATAGATAGATAGATAGATAGATAGATAGATAGATAGATAGATAGATATGAACAGACTGAGATAGATAGATAGATAGATAGATAGATAGATAGATAGATAGATAGATAGATAGATAGATAGATCTTATCTCTTCTTCCATTTATCCGACCTGTGACTATCAAGCCTTCCTTCCTCATTACGCGTCCCAGGAACCTCATTTGTCTTTTCCAGCTCTGTCAACCATTGGCTCAAGCCTAACAATTACCTCTCTCGTTTCTTCGCCCTCGTCTCTTCTTCCATTCATCTGACCCTTTCTTTCTTTCGGATTTAGCTATCTATCTATCTGATCCTTTCTTTCTTTCTTTCTTTCTTTCTTATCTAACTATCTATCTATCGATGTGTATGGACGGATGGGCACGGCTTTATGTTCTTCTAATATAAAGTGGTGGGGGTTCGATACTGTATTATAATCAATACATAAACTGATCCCTGAGATTGTGACGGTGGTGGGGTGATCGATTCTATATTATAATCAATACATAAATTGGTCCCTGATTTGTGACCATGATCATAGGATGTCTTTTAATAAAATACAAACTGGGGGATCGATTCTGTATTTTAATCAGTACATAAACTGATCCCCCACTTTTTCTTTTACGCCTTTATAATCTATATTATATTATATTAGATAGATAAGAAAGAAAGAAAGAAAGAAAGAAAGAATGAAAGAAAGAAAGAAATAGATAGATAGATAGATAGATAGATAGATAGATAGATAGATAGATAGATAGAGTTATGACAATTTTAGCGCCAAGATTGTTGTTTGCTCCGTAGTTTTACTGATAAATGTTTGTTATTTTGTTTTTTTGTTTTTTTGTTTGTTTGTTTTTTTTTTGCAAAGAATTTCATCGTAAAGGGCTTGATATCGGATGAAGACCGGGCGTCGGTGGGTTTAGTGCAAAGAATTTATCACTTTAACTCAGCAGGGCTAGGGTGAACGATGAGTGAGGCCATCGTAACGGTGTCCTCACGAATCTTCGAAGTTGGAATGAACCTGCTCATTTAAAGTGACAAATTCTTTGTACTAAAACTCTCCCTCTCCCCCCCTCTCTCTCTCTATCTCTATCTCCACACACACACACACACACACACACACACACACACTCATATATATATATATATATATATATATATATATATATATATATATTGTATAGACAAATTTAACGGTAGAAGATAAGGTATAGTCCTTTACAGCCTTTATGGCCAGTCTTTCGGGTTAAACAAAAGGAAAAAATTTGTAGCGCAGTGGATATCGGCTCGGAACGAGAAATCGGGGAACCGAGTTCGAATTCCAGTTGAATTCCTTGCATTCACTTACGCGCAAATACCCTTGGGAAAGGTATTAATCCGTCTCTTCCTTCCAGTTATGGGTTAAATAACAGGACAGATTGGGTTCTATAGCCTTGGTCGGCAACCAGTCTACCGCAGAAAGCAATGGCAACCTACTGCGGGATAATCTTCTGCCCAGTCAGTCATGTCTCTTTCGAGACATGATCGCCTAAGCGTGTATCGCGCATGGCACTTAACTGACTGATATGGGGTGGAGGGGAGTAAGAAAGGAAGCGTTAAAGAGAGGGGGTAGGAATTGCTGTTTGGTAAACATATCTGTATTAGTGAAGTATACGCCTATTTTTATACTTAAATTTAGTTTTTATAATTAAACTATATTTTTTTTATATTTAACCTTAATTTAACATTTAGGAAATCTCTTTTATATAAAACTTTAATTAGTTCACAGTTTGTGATATGAAATTAAGTTAAAATTTGAGGTAAGTGTGTTGTTAATACTATAAACGTTTATCGTTTCTAGGGATCCTAACTTTAGCTTTTGTAATTTTAGCATGATTGTAAGATTAATTCTTTAATGTGTTTGAAGTTTACTGTGGTTTCATGCCTCTGGTTTAATAATATGTTGCTCCTCATGTATTTAATGATTTGCATTTTTTCTTGAAGACAAAGGAAACATGGCTCCTTTACCGATTTAGATGTTATATATATATATATGATATGTAATTAGGCAGCAAATGATCTACATGCAAAAAAACATTCTTAAAGACTACAGATATTTTGTCGATTAATTTCTTCAAATGGCTTTTCCAAATTATGAATATGTTTGCTCTTCTACACTTAGACTTTCGGAATTTTGCTCTTTAAGCCATGATGGTTTCATCTTTTTCAAATAATGTGTCTTCAGGCGACACTTTGTGTTAATCTGTTGTTTTTTATTTTTAACAAGAGATGGTTATTTATTTAAATCGGATAAATGAGATTTGTCGTGATGGCTTTCCATAGCTCAATGGTGAAACAGTTCTTCCACATTAATACAAGTTTGATTCCTGTAAATATCACATTTTCTTGAATAATATTTTATCACTATGACGAGAGACATTAATTTTATTGAACGAAAAAACACAAAAAAAAATGCACAGTATGAAACAGATAATATGGAAATAAATGTCATTCTTAATTGTATTAAAAAGCTTTTTTAAAAGTAATTAAAATCGAGCTTTCTTATATAAATAAGAAAAGAAAATTATAAATCATATTAAAACAGACTTTTGTGTCAATTAATTTTCCTGATCAACTTTTCCAAATTACTAAAAATCCTTTTCAAGCAAGTAGAAAATGTTCGAGTTCGTTTCAGAATAAAAATGCATGATATATATATATCGCCCGGTTCACACTCCACCCACGTCTATTGAACAGGTGAAGAGGCTCATCCCTTGTTTCCTGTTTAGGATGTGGTTTCCGGTTTTCCCTTTTCCAATCTTTTCACTCTTACGTAGCCCCCTGCGCATCAGTAACGTTTTCGCCTTGCTTGGGGTGATATGATTAAAAAAAAAAATGGTCTAAGCTTAAAGTCGAAACCTGAACCATAGTTCTTGAACTTTTCTTCAAAAATGACATTGGGGCAGTTCCTGAATGGAACCCCCGCCTTATCCAAAAAGGGTTATTCATGATTTGGAAAAGTCGATCAGTAAAATTAATCAGCACATTGTCTTTAATATTTGCCATAAAAAACATTTACTAGATAAATACACACACACACACACACACATACACTATATATATATATATATATATATATATATATATATATATTGCGATAAGTTTACATATATATATATATATATGTAAACTTATCGCAATACTCGTTTCGAAAAACCCTCCGAGTACATACGCGGAAGGGAAAAAATGGTAATAAAAAAAGAACGAGCTAAGCACTTGAACATCAGTCAAAGTACGTAGCCCAAAGAAAAAAAACCGAGACGAGTAACCTAAAATAATAAAGCGCTCAATATGCAAGTAGAGCAAACAAAGTAAACAGCTAACCTAAAGAGCCAACGAACCTACCTAGGTTTCACAGATATATATATATATATATATATATACATATATATATATATAATAAAATACATTTCGATGTTCAAAACTGTTGAATGGTCAATTCAACATGAAATCCCTAAGAGAATATATATATATATATATATATATATGATGGAATTAATAGTTAGAGAAAAGATTAATAGATTGTCTTATCTGACATCAAGTTCTATATATATATATATATATATATATATATATATATATATATATCAAGCATCTAATGTGTGGTGTGTCTGAAACTTGGATTAATTTTTTAAAAAACTTGTCAATATTCCCTTTTTGTTCCTCGATTTTTTAAAATATTATTAAAAGAAATCTGTCATTATTTTTTAGATTATTATTTTTAATGCGTAATTTTTTTTCAAATTGCGAATAAACCTTCTCAGATAAAGTGGAAATTCCTTCAGAAATTGTCCGAAATTCATTTCGGAAGAGAACTACAATAAATATGAGCCAAGGTTTTCACTTTCTTAATCAGTCATCTTTAAATCAATAAAATTCTAGAGGCCTTTCTGTATCGAAATAAACCAATACCTCATACTCTTTTACAGTTTTACCAATTCCAGGTTGCATATATTGAAACGCATATTTTGGAGAAAAAATGCATGAGAAAAACAGATAAAACTTAAAATTTTACAGCCATACCAGGGTTGCGTTGCGCTACAGTGGATATCGGCTCAGAACGAGAAACCGGAGAGCCGAGTTCGAATTTCTGTTGAATTCTCATACGCGTAAATACCGGTTTGGAAAGTTATAATCTATCACTTCTCCCTCCAGTTATGGCTTAAATAACAGGGTAGATGGATTTTATAGCCTTGATTGGCAACTATTCTACGGCAGAAAGCAATGGCAACCTACTGCACCAAAAATCTTCTCTATCGAGACATGATCGCCCGTGTGTGCATCATGTATGGCACTTAAATGACTGGTGCAAGAACGCGTTCACCGCGTTTTAAAAATCGCGATCACAACGGAATGCAAATTTTATCTCACTTATATATTGCAATAAGTTAGTCTTTGTAATTTATTCCAGAAGATGATCTTAAAAAAAAGCCGAAAGTGCTTGGGTCCCAAAAACCTACGGCGCCTTTCTATATGAATTTCATCTTAACATCAACTGACTTGACCATTGAAAGTATCCGTACAAAAATAATTAGACACTATATGTCTATATCATTCAACGAAACATTTTTGAATGAAAATATCTTGGTGCCTTCTTTGATGAATTTCAACTTAACATCAAAACACTGATTTGATAACTGAAAAAGATCAGTATCAAAATATTTAGACACAATATGTTTATATCATTCAATGAAACATGTTTGAATGAAGATATTTTGGTGCCTTTCTTGATGAATTTCATCTTAACATCAAGAAACTGATTAGACAACTGGAAAGGACCAATATGAAAATAAGTAGACACAATATGTCTATATCATTCAATGAAACATGTTTGAATGAATGTATACTTCATAAATATCTATATGTATATATTTGTCGCCATTTTATACCCTTACTTTCACGCATGCGCCCTGTGTATTTTTGATTTTGACGACTGCACAGTATAACAGTTTCAGTTTAGCACCGTCTATGAGAAAAAAAAAGCACCAATGACACAATTCACTACTTCAGAATTTTGAAAAGAACATGCTGTACTTCTTGGCATTCGCGCCAGAAGCTCCAATATGAACATTTCAGTGTATTTGGATATCAATTTGAGGACAGTGCAGAGGATTCGGAAAGAGTTGGATGAGTGTAATGGTGATTACGAAGGCGTTTAGCGTGATCACCAGTGATGGCGACATTATACCTCTCTTCATTTTCCCACGGGGCCTCAGACTCAACACTGGGGCTTACATCAAGTGTCTTCAATTGGTATTGCTAGCCAGGATCAAGACGTTGGCTCCTGGATAATCCTATGTTTGACAACAGCACTCTGCAACATATAACACAAGCAGGAGCACCCAGTCATTGCTGTCAGACAATTTATGGAACCACATCACCCCTACAATTGGCCACTTAACTTCCCAAACTGTAACGCGCTTTATTGCTATGTATAGGACGCAGTTGAGCGAAAGATCAACCAAGCTCGTAATATTAGCTGAAGAAAAAGTATTAAGGCAGCCTTCACCAACTTAAACAAGGAGTCTGTCCAGAAGCATTGCAGGAGATTCCCAGGCCGTCCGAAAGCCGCGTTTCAAGCCAGCGACGATTTTATTAGTTAAATTTATGTTTTAATATTTCAAAATACTTTGTGTCATTTTGGTAAATGTATATATATATATATATATATATATATATATATATCGGTTACAATGAGATGCCAGTGCTATTTTTGTCCGTGTGTCATTTAGACCACAATTTACTCATCGCAACTCGTATATCTGTTAAAATGAGATGTCAGTGTCATATTCATTTGTGTGCTATTTAAACGACAATTTATCCATCGCATCCTATATATATATATATTATATATGTGTGTGTGTGTGTGTGTGTGTAGAGAGAGAGAGAAAGAAAGAAAGAAAGAGAGAAAGAGAAAGAGAGAGGAGGAGAAGGAGAAACAGACAGAATGACAGACAGACAGACAGACAGACAGAAACATGGAAAAAGAAAGAGAGTGTATGAAAAGAGGGTGGATATGTAGCGAGACTAGGTGATGAATTGAGTAGAAGTGAGAGTGAAAATGATGACAGGCAGATTTAGAACGAGCGTGGATACATCAAGAGTGAGAGAGTGAGAGAGAGAGAAAGAGAGAGGCCATTGATACAAACCTTACCTTCACGTAACTATTAACATAACATAACGCGCTAACGTAATAGTCATATTTTAAACACCTGAGCGAAGTCGGCGCCAATCTGACCCGTACATGAGGAATAAATAATAATAACCACAGTAATAATAATAATATGAGCAAGCCAAGAATCAATCTCTTGAACAGATGAACCAACGCTGACAAGACAAACCTTTACATGGCCAATATCCAGAACGTGCTAATAAAGACGATTTTTTTTTAATTAACTCTCATCGTTGGTTACGAGCATCTGGATTAAAGGCTGAAACGGAAGGCTTTATTCTTACAAGAACAGAGTCTTTTGACTGAGAACAAATATCGTACATAATAATATGGATCCAAAATACAGGTTATGTGACAAATATCAGGAAACCATAGACCAACTTATCTCAGGATATTTCGTACTTGCGCCGAATGAATATAAAAATCGTCACGATAGAATGGAGTAATATTTACATTCGACAATTTTCAAACACTTTAAAAAATATATTAATAAATAGTGGTATGAACGTCATCCAGCACCGGTTGCAGAAATAAAGGATATCACAATTCTGTAGGGTTACACCCCCTTACAGACAGAAAGATTAAAGCAAATAGACCGGACATAATTGTCAAAAACGGAAAAGAAAAAAATTGGCTACTGATTGATATGGCTTTCCTAGCGAACTATAACAGCAACCAATGAATTTGAAAGCCTATCAAAATATATAGACCGGGAAATTGAAAAAGAAAAAATGTGGAAATTAAAAACAAGAATAGTACCAGTGATAGTAGGTACACTTGGAATGATAAAAAAAAAAAGAAAAGAAAGAAAGAAGCAAAACAACACATTAAAAGAATCCCTGGAAATTAAGAGAAATGCAACAAAAAAAACAAAAAAAAAACGTATTGATAAGTACAGTCCACTCGATACACACTCCACCCATGTCTATTGAACAGGTTAAGAGACTCATCCCTTGTTCCCTGTTTAGGATGTGGTTTCCGGCTTTCTCTTTTCCAATCTTCTCACTTTGTTTTGTTTTTTTCAATTGGAGTAGATAGATAGATCTATCTATCGCCCCGTTCACACTCCACCCACGTCTATTGAACAGGTTAAGAGGCTCATCCCTTGTTCCCTGTTTAGGATGTAGTTTTCGGCTTTCTCTTTTCCAATCTTTTCACTATTACGTAGCCCCCTGGACATCAGTGGCGTTACCGCCTTGCTCGGGGTGATACGATTTTAAAAAAATAAAACAAAACACTAAGAGGAACTTAGTCCATATAACGCTAGTCATTTTATGGGTGTAATGAAAACAAACTATGCAATGTAACCATAACAACATACCACGACTTGCCTTAGGTTTTCCCACAGACTTAGTAAGTAGTGTGACCATAGCAAAAATCGAAATATAATAATAATAATAATAATAATAATAATAATAATAATAATAATAGGTTTTATGATATTTGAGATTATCCTACAAATCCAGAAATCAGCTCGGAAAAGAATGTTATTTCTAGCGTAAATTTTAATTATCTGTCAATATAGGGGCGGTTGGTAAGAGATTATATAAGATTACATAATTAGCAAAAGAAATAATAGTGAAAACGTTATGTCTTAAAAAATAACCAGGATAAAAACATTTCTATCGTTACATGATATCATTGGCTGTTTCGATTTTTTTAAAAAATATAGTCGCTTATATTTACGACAACTGTGAAGTACGTTCAATGATAATATATAGTCGCATTTAGCAACTATCATTATCATTAACCCGATATATAACAGATATTCCCGTAAAGATAATGAAATTTTACTAACACAATAATAATACTAATCAAAGAACGCCTGGAAGGATCGCCTGCGCCACATTGAGAAATAAATGGAGATTCATATTTATCGAAGAAGAAAATTGAGATCCTAAAATCGATAAGTTTGTAAATGCGGGGAGGGGGATGGACAAAACAAATAAACATTTTGTTGTTGTTGTTGTTGTTGTTGGTCTCAGAAAAGCGATGATGATAGAGCAATGGAAAGAAGAAGAGAAAAACAACCCCTGCCAGGTGATAGGGTGTCTGATCAGCGAGGGAAATAATGAAAGAGAGACGAATAGAAAAACAGGACGAAAATCCAAAGGTTGGGCGGAGTGGATGCGAACTGCATTTCACGAAAATGAAAATTACGATAGCGTGGTGCGTAGATAGATAGATAGATAGATAGATAGATAGATAGATAGATAGATAGATAGATAGATAATGAATAGTCCTAGATAGATAGATAGATAGATAGATAGATAGATAGATAGATAGATAGATAGATAATGAATAGTCCTAGATAGATAGATAGATAGATAGATAGATAATGAATAATCCTAGATAGATAGATAGATAGATAGATAATGAATTTTCATAGATAAACAAATTGAGAGATAATGAACAATCCTAGATAGATAGATAGATAATGAATAATCCTAGATAGATAGATAGATAATGAATAATCCTAGATAGATAGATAGATAGATAGATAGATAGATAGATAGATAGATAGATAGATAGATAATGAATAATCCTAGATAGATAGATAGATAATGAATAATCCTAGATAGATAGATAGATAGATAGATAGATAGATAGATAGATAGATAGATAATGAATAATCCTAGATAGATAGATAGATAGATAATGAATAATCCTAGATAGATAGATAGATAAATAGATAGATAGATAGATAGATAGATAGATAGATAGATAGATAGATAGATAGATAGATAATGAATAATAATCCTAGATAGATAGATAGATAGATAGATAGATAGATAGATAGATAGATAGATAGATATTTAACAGACTGAGATAGATAGATAGATAGATAGATAGATAGATAGATAGATAGATAGATAGATAGATATTAAACAGACTGAGATAGATAGATAGATAGATAGATAGATAGATAGATAGATAGATAGATAGATATTTAACAGACTGAGATAGATAGATAGATAGATAGATAGATAGATAGATAGATAGATAGATAGATAGATAGATAGATAGATAAGTAGGTATGTAAGAAAATATATCAACAGACGCAGAAATTTCAAAATGCATACGTATGGATATGTTAAGATACAAGCGCGCACTAATAATCTCTATAACAACACACAGACACACAAACATATTTTTATATGAAACCATTTATACATATATTCACATAAATAGTCTGATATTACATGTGAAAACTAATAAACATGGATATATTGTTTAATATATTTAGACGTTAATTTACATATATAAAACAAACTATAACAAAAATATTAAGAAAAACAGTGAGCCTATAATCAGTAAGATCTATCTATCTATCTATTTATCTATCTATCTATCTATCTATCTCATTTTCTTCATATCTATCTATCTATCTATCTATCTATCTATCTATCTATCTATCTATCTATCTGTCTCATTTTCTTCATATCTATCTATCTATCTATCTATCTATCTATCTATCTGTCTGTCTCATTTTCTTCTATCTATCTATCTATCTATCTATCTATCTATCTATCTATCTATCTATCTATCTGTCTGTCTCATTTTCTTCATATCTATCTATCTATCTATCTATCTATCTATCTATTTATATCTATATCTATCTCATTCTGCTATCTATCTATCTATCTATCTATCTATCTTCTGTCTATATCTATCTATCTATCTATCTATCTATCTCATTCTGTTGATATATATATATATATATATATATGTATATATATATTTATTTCATTCTGTCTATCTATCTATCTATCTATCTATCTATCTATCTATCTATCTATCTATCTGTCTATCTCATTCTGTTGATATATATATGTATATATATATTTATTTCATTCTGTTCATATCTATCTATCTATCTATCAATCTTAGCCTCTTCTTTATATATATATATATATATATATATATATATATATATGTATATAGTCCATACATGCTTACAAATTAGACGAGTTGGTGTATTGAAGCAAATATATATATATGTTGATAAATATATTTACACATTTTAGTGAGCAAAATATACAGAAGTAAAGACAATCGAACATAGATAGATAGATAGATAGATAGATAGATAGATAGATAGATAGATAGATCTGAAAAGACTGAGATAGATAGATAGATAGATAGATAGATAGATAGATAGATAGATATGATTAGACTAAGATGGATCTATACATATGTTCTCAATTACGTATTTCGATAACGAAACAGAGCATTTAATCAAAGAAATGAAGCCATGTCCTAAAATTTATACTTGATATAGAAGAATTAGAAAGAGTTACGTTGTTTTAATTGTCATTATTATTAAAAGAAAAGAAAAACAAAGCAACAACAACAAAAATAAACATCTCTTCCCTCTTATCTACGTAGATAGATAGAAAATAAGAAATTTAGCGGAAGAGTGAAGTCCACATATATCTCTGCCTATAACTCAGGTGCTAGATGCATAAAAATAGATATATATATATACGAATATATAAACAGAATCCTCACACACACACTCACAAAGATATAGGTACTTACAAGTTAAACTACAATATCACTGAAAGTAAAATTGTTTTATGTGTACTCACCTATGGCTGTGTAGATGACCACGACAATCACTGCCAGTAACAGAGCAATCCCTATCGTTACGAAGAGGATATTCAACACTTTTTTCAAAATTCGGTACTCCCCAGGTTGTTCGGGATTCAGCACTTTTTCTCTGTCTTCCACGTCTCCCATACGATCGTCTAATAGGATCCTTGATATTCTTTTCCATAACATATTCTTTTCGTTGTCGTTCTCGTCTCCTGAGTCCGTGCAAGGGTCGGCACCATGAATAGCCGCGACCCCACGACGAGATCCAGGCCGATCCTTCCGTGCGTTCGGGTGGTTGCCCGGGTGGATGCTGGAATGGGTGGTGGAGGTGGTGGCGGCAGAGTGGGCACCGGACGGATACGAACTTCCGCCGTGCGCCACCACCGAGCCACCAGTACCACCATGGTGGTACCGATTACCACCACTACTATTACTACTACTAGTGCTGCCGCCGCCGCCGCCGCCGCCGACGCCGCTGCCGTCACCATATCGTGAATGAGCACCGGACTCATTCGCATCGTTGACTATGATCTCAATACCTCTCGTATCCATGGCAACGCAAGATGCAGATTCTGGTGAGTCTGACGCGGCTGTTGCGACTCGGCGGGCCAACTGGTCACCCCTCAGAACAATTGGTTCTGAAGCGCGACTCCTCTCGAATCGACTCCTACAACTACTGCTACCCGCAGCCCCGTCTTTTTCTTCCTCCTCCTCCTCTCCTTTCTCCGACTGTTTCTGTACTTGCTCCTCTTCCTTATCCCCTTCCTCCTCCTTCCTGCTTTCTCCTTCCTTTAAATTATTCTCGGCTTTGTCGTCTGTCTTTACCTTTGCCGCTAAAGGTTTATTATCGCTTTCAATATTAACATTGTCTTTTTCGTAATCACGGATATCTTTATTCGTCCTGCAACTGTTGTTATTGTTAGACGTGTTGTTGTTATGATTATTACTATTAATATTTGAATTACTATTAATAAATATTTCGCCAGTAGGATTAATGTAACGTAACTTATTGGTATCTTCGATACTTTTATTTTTAGAAGTAAAAGTTTTATTCTTCGTCTTTGTATCACAGTCTAAATTTAATTTCGTATTATTTATATCGTCAACGTCATCAAAAGCGTTCGAATTTTTCTTCCTATCATCTTTTCTACTCTTCACAACGTTCTTCTTGGTCTTTCCACTGTTGGGTCTATCTCTCTTCGCAATATCACTATCTCTACCTGTAAAATCTTTTCCCGTGAAACTCGTAGTTTTCTCTTTCTTTTTTATTGCGTTCTCTTCCTCCGTGTCATTAGCGGGCCTCCTGCCAGTGACTGGGCGAGTTCCCTGAATTGAAGACCCTTTTCTGCTTTCTTTCGTCTCGTCCCTGGTGAATCTATCAGCACCTCTGGCATTCCCGACAGAACTTTTCTCCTTTTCTCTCTCTTCCTCGGGACCGACTCCTCCCAAACTGTGGCTGCAGCTGCTACAACCACTGCTGCTATTACTATCGCGTCGCTCAATTTTACCAGGTAGAATCAGTGGGGCCCCGACTGACTTTACAAGTCGCACCTCGCTTCCACGGCCGGCGATTGTCCGAGTGAAAGATTTATCGGAGGGCTGGACCTGTTTTGGGGAGCGGTAAGTTTTCTTTTCTTTCTTATCAGGCTCGATAATTTTTTTTCGGCAATCGTTATTTGCTTTGATTCCTTTTGGATCGGCTTTAGTGACTGGCCGTGGGTTGACACTTTTTCCTTCTGTCCCGCTGTTTGTTTTGGGTGTGGCCAGGCGCGAGCCACCTAATGTAGCGCTCGTAGCTTTTGGAAGCGCGCCAGCTAAGTTTTTCGAAGAATTGTTACCAGGTACCTTAGAACTGGGAGACACGGGTTTATTCGCTGAGCTATTAAAGTCTACCGCCGACCCAGTCTTTCTACCTTTCGATTCTGCTGTATTTTCTGTTGGGGTTTTCTTAAAACGAGCAAGTGCATTAGAAATACTTGATTCTCTTGGCGAATTTATAGGGGGTATAAGTTCTTTCCCGGTAACGTTCTTTTGTTCAGAAGAAACTACCTCTGGAGTCCCTACTGTGGTCTGAAAATCTGTAGGTTGTAATTCTGACGTAGTATTAGTTACCGATTGTTGTTTAAACAACGAAATAAAGTTGGATATACCAGCGAATAAAAATGGCCTTGATTGTGTTGGCGTAACGGCAGGCGGCGAAGTAGTTGTAGGAGAAGAAATATTTTTAGTTTGACCAGAAAGAGCGTTCAAATCGGTGGAATTATTTGTCGCCGAACTTGAGATATTAGCCCCTGTTGAATTGGTCACAGTTAAAGAATTTTCTCCATTCGAAGAATTGCTTGTTGCATCTTGCGGTTTACCCCACCGGGAGAAGATGCTTAAAGCTGATAACGACGCTTGAAATGATGATTTTGCTGCTGTCGTTGTAGGAGTTTTTTCATCTGGACCGCGACCGGCCACAACGCTCAGGTCTTGCGAGGTAGAGGGTCCCGCATCAGTAGCCGCTGTCGGTGGCGTTGATTCTGCATTGGTGGAAGTCTGGGATCGCGATACTGGCGAGGCTGTCAGTCTTAGTGTTGAAAATGTAGAAGCCAACGAGGCGAATCCAGGATATTTTTTCGGGGCGGCGCTTCGCGTTGCGGAACTAGAGTCAGCATTGGCGCTTCGGACGACGGCTGTGCTGCCTTCTCCCGCCCTGCTGCGAGCTATGAGTCCGTCAGTATCGCTAGAGATGCTACTGTTCACTGTAACAGCGCCTCCGCTCGCAAGGGTATCCGTCTGACTGCCACCTGTTGCAAGATTCGCGTCAGGCGAACTTTTATTATCTCTCGCTTTCGCTACAGTAACTTTATTTATAAACCTACTCGCTACCGACCTGACATTAGTCAACGAATTTAAACCAATATTCGGAACACTTGTATTAGTACCCGCTGTAGTAGTAGTCGTCGTAACCGTAGTAGCAGAGGTAAGACTTGCATTATTATTCGGGGTGGATTCAGGAGAATTAATATTTGTCGTAATGTTCGGTACACTAGTATCAGTTGAAGTGGTTTTGTTCATTTTTGTAAGACGAGCAATAGTCACAAATGGGGTCTTCCATGTTTTAACCGGTCCTTCAGTGTTAATAGCTTCAGGGGTTATTTCGGCTTTTGTCTCGACCTGTACGATTTCCTCTCCTGGTTCGGATTCTATATCAGATTCCGACTCCATTTCGATCTCAAAAAACCTCCCCGTACTCGCAGGGTTTGTCGGGTGTTTCGGCTTTACAGGTTCGACGGATTCTATAACAATAAAACGCTTCTGATAATAGATAACGTTTCGGGAAACTCGAGTTGAGGGCTCTTCGTCGTGCAGCAACTCGACTGATCTTAGATCCGGGTCACCAGGTCCCCTAGTGCCTCGGCTGGCCCTTATCTCCGTTGATGTCATCGTTGTTTTTGTTGCACAGGTTAGTACAGACGAATACAAGGAGTCTGAGCTAGTTTGGGAAGCCCGGCTCCCAATTGTATTCAAACTGGTTAGACTTTCGCATCGACTGTCAGCAACATTTCGGCCACCACTTCTCGCCATATTCGATTATGGAATCTAATCATCTACATGGAAAGTAAATTTGAGACAATAACTTAACCCTCTAGGGCCATTCGTATCATATTTGATACAGTATGAAAACAAGCCGTGAAAGAAATATTTTCCTGAAAATTTTTTAAGAGAAATATTTTATAAATTTCAAATGAAAGCAGTACTGACTGCTCAGTCAATAAATACCAAATGTTTCCTTATAGGGAAATACCAAATGTTTCCTTATAGGGAAATACTGTATCAAATATGATACGAATGGCCCTAGAGGGTTAAAATTAAAATGATAATTTCTGGATATTACATATGTTAAATGTCGATTAGAATTGAGCTTTCGATTTGTAAACCCACAGAATTCGATTTTTACTATAACTGAGGTTTTAAATTTTTTAGATTTTAAATCCCTTAAATGTTAAAAATACATTTTTTTTTTCAGTAAAAAATAAAAGTTTTAACACTTGTAAAGTTTTTATCTCCAGAATCAGTTCATCCACCTGTCGATTAAATTGATTTGTGAAATTCTGAGGTGGAAAAAACTGCCATTATCCGATTAACAATATTATCAATGGAAGGAAGGTCCGAGAAACCTGAAAAACACAACAGAAAGTATCGATAAATTTCAGGTGACATATGATCAATTTTTTTTCTTTTTAGAAATGAAAACAAAAAAAAAGCCAAGAAAATGTCAGGTGTAGTGGAAAGAAAAAAAAGTGTAAACTATATTTTTTAAATAAAAAAATATTGAATTAAAAAAAAATTGAAGTGATCATCATAAAAGCAAACAAAATATAACATAATTATTTCGATTGTACCAAATACATTAATCTATTTATATTTTGAAATTTGAATATATCTTGCTAAATATGCAGAAGTATTTATTATTGAATTTTTTTTGTTATATTTTTAGGCCTCTTCTAATTTCTACATCTGTAAAAAACATATTTGAGGCATAATGCGATCTGTCCATAAGTCGTTTCGTGGTCTGTAGAAAATCATACAAAAATATCAACCAAATTAATGAAACAAATTGCCATTTGAATAGCGTTCATATTGAGAATTGAACCCGCTAAATAATGCTTAATAAGATTAGTTTCGAATCAAAACATTTCTTCATTTTATACAAAAAACTGTACACTAACATATATATATATATATATATATATATATATATATATATATAATGTTTTCTAAACATACACTGTTAAATATAAGAGACAATGAATGTCTATTATATTTAATCATGAGCCGTTCTAAACGTCGTATTTTGGCTTTAATTTCAGTGGAAAATAAAGACAAAAATTCTCCAACAATTGGATAATTTTTTTAAAAATTTCTTTCTAAGATTTCGGCTCACATGAGCCATCTTCAGAGAAGTTATTTATGTGAGCCGAAAGCTTAGAAGCAAATTAAAAAAAAATAAAAAATTATCAAAATGTTGGTGAATTTTTGTCTTTATTTTTACTTGAAATAAAAGCCAAAATACGATGTTTAGAACGGCTCATGATTAAACATAATAGACATTCATTGTCTCTTATATTTAACAGTATATGTTTAGAAAATTATTTGCTGGCTCGATACACTAAATATATATATATATAAAATTTTGTGTATTTAGGCAGCGAATTTTCTTTTAAACATGTCTGATTAAATAAATTGGTCAACCGTTATATTTAAAGCAGGAAAAAAATGTACAGTAATATTTAGCAAAACAGTTTTCCGGTTACATTTATTACCATAGCTCGCACCCCTGAAGATGACCTCAGAGAGAGGTTGAAAGAACTTGGGTACCTTAAGAAATAAATGAAAATAATATCTGTCAACGTTACAACTCATTTCTGACAACTTTTGATTGTAATCCGCGAAAGATTATCCGTGAGTATAAACGGATTTTATTAAGAATAAGCGAACATATATATATATATATATACATATATATATATATATATATATACATATATTATATACACACATATATATATATATAAGTGAACACTGGAGTCAACGTCGATTTCGTTCTCTCTCTAACTCTCTCTCTCTATATATATATAAATATATATATATATATATATATATAATTAGCCTTTTCATATCTATCTATCTATCTATCTATCTATCTCTCTATCTATCTCTCTATCTATCTATCTATCTCTCTTTCTATCTATCTATCTATCTATCTATCTATCTATCTATCTATCTACCACCGTCTTTCTTTTTCCCTTCCTCTCTTTCTCTCTCAGTTTCTTTCTTTCTTTCTTTTCTTTCTTTCTTTCTTTCTTTATCTATCTATCTATCTATGTAGATAGATAGATAGATAGATAGATAGATAGATAGATTTAGTCATCCGCAGATAGTCATATATATACAAATGTTGTCTTTCACACTCGCGGATAAAAGCCCACACGCACGCATAGACATAGATATGAATATATATATATATATATATATATATCTTTATCTATCTATCTATCTATCTATCTATCTATCTAGATAGATAGATAGATAGATAGATAGATAGATAGATAGATAGATAAAGATATATATATATATGTGTGCGTGTGGGCTTTTATCCGCGTGTGTGAAAGACAACATTTGTATATATATGACTATCTGCGGATGACTATATATATATATATATATATATATATATATGTATATATATTGAGAGAGAGAGAGAACGAGAGAGAGAGAAAATAAGAGAGAGAACTCTATGTTAACTCCAGTATTCACATAGATAGATAGATAGATAGATAGATAGATAGATAGGGGAACAGACTGAGATAGATAGATAGATAGATAGATAGATAGATAGATAGATAGATAGATAGATAGATAGATAGATATGAAGAAATGGAAAGGGTGAGGCAATGAGAGAGAGGGGTGTGAAAGTATAAAATATTTTCCTACTTTATCGTTACATTTATTAGATTTAAAAAACTTGTAATTTGAAAGATTATTTTTACTGTTCAATGAAAATAATCATCTTCAGCAAAATGAAATCCGTATAATCCTAAAATATTAACACTATTTTAGTATTATACGGTTTTCATTTTGCTGAAGATGATTATTTTCATTAAACAGCAAAAATGACATGATTTGCTAATGAAAACCAATTTTAGCAGATGATCCTAATGAAAATTTCTTCTTCTCAAGATACATCACCAATTCTTTAGGAAATATTTCCAATGGCGTAGATCGGCCAACATGGGAGTTAAGAAAAGTGTTACTAAGTTAACTTCGGTGATCTGAAACAGGAACTCATCTATCACCAGTCCGGATGGGTGACAGCCCTGTTTAACCTCTTCTCTCTCCTGCGTTATACCACTAGTTAGGGCATCTGTCTCACGAGATCAGAGGAAACGTCAAGTACTACATATAATCTATAGATCAGAAGAATATTGAGAAACAAATACTGGTAACGTAGTCGAATAAGGATCATGGATTAAATAGATGGGTATACGGCTCTCTACAGCCTTGATTGGTAGCCAGTTTTAAAGAAGGAAACTCAGTTCAATTTCAAAGAAAGTGTAGTAATTTGCAGATGATGAAGAAAATGAATCTGTGAAAAACATTTAATCTCAGGATTACTCTTCCACGATATGACGACAGTGACGGGAAACGACATACTTATACGTCACATCGAGCAGTTTATGACAATTTACAAAAAACGAGGGAAAGGAAAATGTGGTGAGCCATGAACGGCTACGTCCGGAAGAGCATCTGGCATTAAAATAATTACTTATTCTCCCGAGAAATTGTTAAAAATTGACTTCTTTCTGTTATTTTATTTTTATCATGGCAAAAAAAAAAAAAAAAAAGAATTCTTTTTACCTATCAACCATAAATTAGCACATCGGATCTAACG